>PVIU01001517.1:197452-210556 GCA_004026605.1 Ondatra zibethicus | reverse complement strand
AGGAGGGATGGGGGTGGGCCTTGGACTTCCAACAGGGCAGGGCACCATGCTCTCTTTCAAGGAAGAAGGGGGAGGGAGGAGGGGTGGGGGGTAGTGGGAGGGGACCGGGAGAAGGGGAAGAAAGGAAAAAATTTTTTTTTATCTTTAATTATGTTCTTGAATGGAAAAAATAAAACAAAACAATGTATGGAAAAAAAAAAGAAAAAAAAAAAAGAAAAAAAAAATTTATTGGCACAGCAGAGTGGCAGAGCAAATAATTCTTCCACAACAGTTTTCCTTTTCTTCTCCTAAGTGTGCCTTCCCTAACACTTGTCCCAACATTTCATTCCTTCCTATAAAGCTACTTGTCCACCATGTCTCTACCTGCCATGTGAGTTTGCGTGGCATCCTTCTCCTCCGGGAAGCCGCTGAGATTCACCATGTGCCTGCACTGGGGTTGCTCTTTTAATTCTAATAAAGTTGCCCTTATGCTGCCATTTGAGTACATTCACAAATTTTCTAATTAGTGAGATTAAGAACCCCAAAAAAGGACCCTAATTTCCCCAGTTCAGGTAGGGGAGCTTATGAAGTGCATAAAATATATGTCATATTATATATAGGAATGATTCATATATATTATTTATCTATTCATGAGCTATCTTTATTTTCTTCATTATTTTTCTCTATTTTGACATTGAAGTCAAAGACAGACTCTTAATGAGATGAAATAAGGAAGTCTTGTGCCCATAGTCCAGTGCACTTATTACTTCTGGTTTAATTTCCATGCAAATATAATATTGCTCTAAAACCACAGATGTGGTTTTATGTGCTATTTATTCTTAAATATATCTTATTAACTAATAATGACAATATTACATTCTTAAATGACCATGTGATGTTTTAAAACATCTATACAATACAAATTACCTGACTATATTAGTTTCTTTTCTTTCGCTGTGATAAAACACAGCTGGAGCAAGGTTACTTATAAAAGAAGGTATTTGATCTGGGAGTGCTGGCACATGCCTTTAATCCCATTGCTCCAGAGGTAGAGGAAGGCAGATCTCTGAGTTTAAACCTAGCCTGATCTACAGAGCCAATTCCAGGACAGCTAGGGCTACACAGAGAAACCCGTTTTACAAAAACAACACGTGTGTGCATGTGTGCGTGCTTGTGTGTGTGCATGTGTGCATGCTTGTGTGTGTGCATGCATGTTTAAACAGGCTTGTGGTTTCACAGGGTGGCAATACACGACAATCACGGTGGCAGAAGAGCTGAGAGCTCACATCTTGGTCTATACGTAGGAGGAAGAGAGAGAAGCATACAAAGAAAGGTAGGCGTCCTTTGAAATCTCAAACCCTGCCCCAAATGACATGCCGTCTCCAACAAGGCCACAAACAATTGTGGCCTAATCTTTCCAAACAGTTCCAGCAACTAGAAATTAAGTATTCAAATGGTTGAGATTTAGCAGGGGGAGGCATCTCATTCCAACCACCACACTCACAGGTGATGTATTTGAATTTTATTCTCTTAATTATTTTGAATATGCAGTACTTAGTGACTATTGTTACTCTGCTAATAAAATCATACTGACTGCCCATACGTATATAAACAGGTAAAGAAAATATGGTATACATACATATATAACTAAATAGCATTCAGATTTTCAGATACATGTAAAGCAAGCTGGGGAGATGGCTGAATGAGCACATGTGCAAGCATGATAACATGATTTCAGATCCTCAGCACCTAGTGACAAACTATCCTCCTGTAAGCCTAGCACTGTGGGTGGGGGCAGAGGCAGGAGGATTGCTGGGACTTGCTGGATGTCAGCCTAGCTCGTAAGTGGTAAGTTTCAGATTGAGCGGCACACCTCGTCTCAGAGGAATAAGGCAATAATGAAGAGGATTCAAATGCATTTCTCTGGCCCCATGACCCCCCCAACTCTATCCCCCACACCACACACACAATCCTATCGCTAGGACACCATCTCTGTCCCCCACACCCCACACACAATCCTATCAATCTAACTAGGAACACCATGGCCGCACCTAAGCAACAGCAGTGAAATCAGCATTCGCAACTTTGGAATCTCTCAGGAAGAAGCCCTCTGTGAACACTGCACTAAATGACAGATGCAGAGGTATCCTGCAGCTGGCACTGCGATTTTTGTTTCGTTATCCATGACTTTTAGAAGTAACATTGTCTATCCATGTACACAGCTCCTAAGTCTTTTTTAAATTATATTTTTAGTTGATTTTACAGGACAGTGGTATGCATTTAGCTTTTTCATATTTCCTCCTTTTGTTAACCTTCCCCTATCTGCTTGTCTTACCTCCCCCATTCCCCCCACTTTTATTTCTGCTTAAACAAATAATCCCCCTTTCTGCTTTCATTTTATTTATGCTCTACAATACCCCCTGCCTTAAGGTACCCACCATGGTCCCTTTCTAGCTCCCTAGCTTCTACAAGAACTCTAAGAACACAAAGCTAGAGATTCAGAGCTTGGATCCACACATGGGAGAGAATGTGTGGAGTTTGTCTTTCTGGATCCAGGTTAGCTTACCTAGAATAACTGTTTTCAGTTCTTTTCATCTACTTGAAACTTTCATTTTACTTTGCAGATGAATAAAATTCTACTGTATAACATTCCCACTATAAAGTCTGATGCCCCAGGATCCACGAACTTTTGAGCTGTCAAACATTTGGAGGTGGGACCGATAGTGGGTGGTGATGGTGAAAACGAAGGACCTTGTTTGCTCTACTCCTGCTGGTTCCTGACAGGCTGGAAGCCCTGAGAGTCTCTGCAGTCTCCAGAAGGCAGTGAGTCCCATCAGATCAGAACATCTGGGAAGCATAAGTGACTCATCCCTTCTTGTCCTCGTCCTAGACACAATCTTTGTTCGCCAGAGTTCTTAGTTACTCCTTCATGTGGTATGAGGAGTCCTGCCTTGCCCTCAGCACTGAGGACAGGTTGCCCTGCCCTGTGGACCAGCCAGTGGGTTACCTGGCTCTCATACTCTGCCTTTTTGTATAAATTTGCCCTTATTAGTAAGTAGGAGGATACTGTACCTTACCATTGTCTCTTCTCATTTCATTCTCAACTGTTCATAGCTTGGACAGGAAGATCAGAGACTCAAGTGGGTGGTTCACATTTCATGGGATGTTATCTTTTAATTTCTTAGCTTTTACTTCCTAAGGAGGTAAAACTGCTAAAGATTTTACTATCTACCCAAGGGAGACTATCTGTCTCCAAACCACAAGAAAATGGGTGTGAGAGAATGAAACAGTTAAACTGCAGATTTTAGACCTGACCTAGTATTTTTTTATTGCCATAACAGAAAAAGAAGGAGAGGTGGGATCCTGGAATCTGCATTTCAAGAAAGCCTCCAGGGTGGATTTTAAGGCAAACTCCTAAAAGCACTCATTACTACTAATCCTGAGAAAACTGCAAGTGACAGATTGTGACCCAAGCCTCTCTACTAACTATAAGATGACTAAAGAATATGGCTTGGTGCTGGGGAGATGGCGTAGTGAGGGAAGCACTTGCCATGCAAGCATGAGGACCTGAGTTCACATCCCCACAGGCCTCGTAAAGGCAGAAACTATTACATATGCGGCCCCAGCACTTCTGCAATGATATGGAAGCAGAGACAAGCAATTCCACAGAGGTTCCCAGGCCAGTTAGCCTGGTGCCGTGGTGAACGCAAGACCCTGTCTCAAACAGGTGGATGATGAGCATCAACACCCAAAGTTGTCCTCCATCCTCTACAGCTGCACCATGGCAAGTCTGTGCTTGTGCTCACCCTCACAAATGCACACACACACACACACACACACACACACACACACAGAGAGAGAGAGAGAGAGAGAGAGAGAGAGAGAGAGAGAGAGAGAGAGAGAGAGAGAGGGAGGGAGGGAGAGATGAAAGAAACAAAGAAGGAAAAGAGGGAGGGAGAAAAGAAAGAAAACAATTTAGGAGAGCAAACTTGAAATGTCAAGAACTTGCAAATGCTGGCTAGAAATAACGAAGAAATATTCATGAGTCTACTAAAGAAAGAGATAAATAGCTTCCTGCCTCTATTAGCGGTGGTACTTCAAAGCTGAGTGGCATCAAAGAAGAGGGATGAATAGGATAAATGAAAGCTGCGGGTTTCAATTATTTAATGGTATGGTAGAAAAATTAAATTGGGGGGACACATAGCCTCCGATGTATTCTAAATAAACTGATTTTGCCCAGCTCGATTAATTAGTACATTTAAAAGGATGCGTGTTAATTAGTTGCCTTTACATTGCTCTACCTGCCCACATGTGAGTGAGGAATTATCTCCTTCTTGCTAATTGGCTGTTAACAGTGGGATGTAATTGCCTTGGAAATGATTCCCTTGAAAGCGCTTATGTCTAATGTTGGGAAATGTATTTGTATACGTTTGCATATGCGCCAAGAAATACTACCTCATACTTCCTAAACCAGATATAAGCCAGCATCACTGCCCCAGACACTTCCCTAGGTACCACAACATGCAGCACGGGGCATGTTTGTGTGCTTAGCCACATTTGCTTCATTCCAAACTGAGTTTCATTTTTATATTTATATTAGAAGATTAACTCACCTTCATCAAGTTAAAAGGGCACTAACACGTGCTAATCTTTATAGTCATTGTGATGCTATTTTACATCCCAAACACCTGGGTAATTTCTACCAATGTGGCACAAGTTCAGAAGGCTCCGTGCTACCATATCCCACTGCATACCCATCCTCCAGGAGCTGCCACTGCTTTGCCCATTTGACAGCTTTCTCTCATCTTAAACTTGACAACGAATTATTTAATACACATTCTTCTATGTCAGGCTTCTTTCCATAGCATGTGATCTGTCAGATGGTGACTGGCCTTTGGAAAAAGTGAGGTTCACAGCCAGAGCAAAAGCCACTTGGGGCTGTGATGAGACACAGAGGGAAAAAATGGAGATGATTCTAAAGAAGATACTAGACTTATCCTTATGGTTAAATGCAGTAGCAAGCTTCATCCTTCCTGGTTAACTCTCATAGTACTAGAAAGTTCTAGGCATGTTACCAAGAGGAAAGGAATCACCAGTCTAATACAGCTGAGAAACTTGCAAGGTGCAATAATTAAAGGACTGACAAGACATGCTCAGTAGTGCAATAGTGGCATGTGTATCGTGGGGCTAACCAACCACTTTCTGGTTTCATTTCTTTCTTGATTTCTTCTTCAATCCATTCATCATTCATTAATGGTTTTTTAACCTCTGTAAGTTTGAGTGTTTTCTAGAGATGTATTTGCTATCCATTTTAAGTTTAGTTGCAATATGGCCAGATAAGATACACAGAGTTATTATTTTTAATATTTAAAGATTTTTTGTGTGTTCCAGAATGTATTCTTTTCTAGCAAAACTTCTGTGTGCTGATGAGAAGAATGTATATTCTTTGATGTTTGTGTGAAATATTCTGTAGATATGTTAGATCTGTTTGATATTTGATGTAATTAATTCCAAATGAGCTGTCAGTTGGAGAAAGTGGGTTGCTAAAGTTAGCTACTTTTAATGACTGGTATTAATCTATGTTTTTAAATCCAATCATATATTGTTTATGAAATTGAAATTGGGTGACCCGAGTTTGATGTGTATATGTTTAGGATAGTATTGTCCCATGATTAACTTTTCCTTGTTTAGAATAAAGTATCTCTATCTCTTCCTATTAGCCTTAGTTTGAGGTCTATTTCATCAGATATTGCAGCACGAGTTCTAACAGGTCTTAAAAATAAAAACCCAGACTCAGATCCTGGTGAAAATGCTGTGAGATCAGAGAGACCAAGGAGTAAATCCACAGCCATATTACCTCTCAACTTCCCAGCCAAACAGAGACTGATGTCTTGTTTCCTCACAAGTTCTCACTTCCTCTCTCCTCCAAGCCATATCACTTCTTGTCTGTCTATACAGACCTCCAGATCTGCTTTATTAGCTAGTAGCTAACTCTGCCCACAGATCTTCAGACAATCTCAATTTCTACAAACAAGATATCACCACATGGCCCCTTTTTTATCTAAAAATGTTGGAAAGGGTGTAATTAATATAAGAAAAACTAAATACAATAAGTACAATAACTATATATAATATATACAGATAATGAAAATATCAACAATACCTAGTCCATTAACATCGACAGATTTATAGAAAATAGTCCACATTTATCCTATCTTGGTGAATCCAAATGTTCTACCTAATTCACTTTCTATTCTAATTTGCAATACCAAAACTATCCCTTTTATGTCTCTCAAACTTGTACACTATGCTTTTCTTTACTGAATTTCTTTTCTAAAAATGATAGCAAGGATAACTATAATTATAAAGTCTTCAGCTTCATCATAGACCTGAGAAGGAGCACTTTTCTGTGAAGCAGGATATTCTGAACGGCTGTTCTACCTTGTCTTTGCAAAGTTTCTCCTATGTCCTACTTGTCCAATTTATACAACATACTATCAGAAGCTGAGGCAAGAGCAGTTTCCTTCCTGGTGGCTAACTTTTGTCACAATGAAAACAAAATTTATACAACATACTATCAGAAGCTGAGGCAAGAGCAGTTTCCTTCCTGGTGGCTAACTTTTGTCACAATGAAAACAAACTCCATTTGGAGTTAATTTGATGCCCATCATCTTCTCTGAAGGAGAGGGGTGCTACCAGGAGCAGACGTGTCTCATTGTCATTAAAAAAGAAAAAAGAAAACAACCTATGTTTTTAAAACATCTTAAATGCTATATTATGTAGATCTCTGAAGTGTTTGAAGATGACCTTTATAGCACAAATAATAAAAACCCAGAGACAGGTATCAGGTTCAACCTGGAGATCAGAAAAGCAAAACAGCCAACCACTAAAGAGATCTTACCTCTACCAAGGCTCAGAAAAAGAAAGGGGTGATCCTGCAGTGAGCTCCACCAACTTCATACTCCACACTCCACTGAGTTCCTGTCTCTTCCCCTTTATATTCTTCTCTCCATTTAGCCATATTACTCCTGTCACCACCTCACTAGTATTGAGATTAAGGGTGAGTGATCTCAAGGGCTGAGATCCCCTTTTTGTGAGCTCTGTTTCTCTTTTAGACAAATTCAATCTTGTGTAGCCCAGGGTGGCCTTGAACTCACAGAGATCTGTCTGTCTCTGTCTCTCGGGTCCTGGGATTAAAGGTGTGTGTAACCACTCCCTGGCCTGTATGGCAGACTAGTATGGCTGCTTTGCCCTCTGATCTTCAGGCAAACTTAGTTTATTAAAACACAAATAATAAACCACTATATTTCCCCTTTTGTCTAAAATAAAAAAGGCTATAACTAATATAAGAAAAACTATGTACAATAAGTACAATAACCATATACAATATATACAGGCAATAAATATATCAACAATATCTAGTCCATTTACATTTGACAGATTCAGAGAAAATACTCCATTATCTATTCATTTTGGTGAGTCCATAGTCTTGTAATTTACTTTCTGACATAACTTACTTTCTGTATCTGATAAGCAGGGAAAACTATAACTATAACTACATAGTCTTCAGCTCCTTCAGAGACCCAAGAAGGAAATATTAACTTAGGAAGTAGGAAGTGCAAGCAAGTGAGTTCCAAAATATGTGAGAAATGACAGAAACAGTTGGCTGCCTGGAGAGCCATCCAAAGTTCCTCTGCAACATTGGGGCATCCATCTTTGGCTGACAGACCTAGCATATCTGGCAGACTTTTCTGTGAAGAAGGATATTTTGAAGGGCTGTTCCTCCTTGTCTTGACAGCATTTGGCAGTCACGTTCTTTTGTGTCCTTCTTATCCAATTAGGACAGCATACTATCAGCTGTCAAGGCAAGGACTTTTTCTTGCCAGTGGCTTACTTTTACCACAAAGAAAGTAAACTCCATGTGAAGTTTCTTTGATACCCACTATCTTCTCTGAAGTAGATACATGCTGCCAGGAATAGACATGTCTCATTGTCATTAAAAACAAAAGAATGTTTCTTATTAAAATATCTTAAATGTCATATTTTGTAGATCTCTGAAGTGCTTGAAGATGACATGTCCATCTAAAATATATCTTTGTTTGACCTTGAAAACATACCTAATGTAACTACAAATTCAATTATACTAGGTGATGAACTACTAACCTGCTTTTCTTTATTATCCTAAATAGTTGGTAATAATAATTTTCAAGAACTAGAAATTTGCATTACACTATTAAGTGAGTTATATAGGTACAATATCATAAATGATATTAGAAATGTATGCAAAGTATGTTCTAACAAAATTAATCTCAAATTTGTATCAATATACAATTCAATATAAAACATTTAAAACTAGTAGTTGCTATTTAAAAGTAAATTCAATAATATACCTTTTTATTTTATCATATCTATATCCTCTTTTCTCTTTGCATAGTAGATTCAATAATCTACCTTTTTATCTTATCATATCTATATTTCCCTTCTTTTTTCAAAACAAAAATGTTGACTCCAATTTCCTTTGTTTAGCTTTTTTCCTGACCACTACCAATAATAACTTGTAAGTAACCCCCTAAAGAATCACAAATATACATAATCCATTGAACAACCAAAAATCACCTACCCTACCTTTTGGGAATGTGAGTGTTGTATTCTTAAATTTACTTCATGCTGTCTGGGGAGGGGGTGACAGTATCTTTAGGGGATCCTGAGAAGAAAAATTTGGGTTAATTGTCAAGTCCTGGAAGAGGTAGGTGTACCATTTTTGTTCAGTCTATGTGTAATGGGAAAATGCAAGGCTTGTCTCAAGTCCTAGCTAGAGCAGTTTGTTAAGCTGGATCATCTCAGCTAGCCACCTCGAAATTATTCTGAGAAGTTTGTCAGTTTTAGTCCAAAGCTGACTCTTTGCTTTTCAGTTTAGTGGTGTTATCATAGTCCTGGAGGAGTTATTGTTCTGGGCCCCCATCCTCCTTTTGGAGACTTCAAAGGTCACTGACAGGTGTGCTCATGAGTCACTGCAGAAAACTAATAGCGACTCAGACCTGAAGTATGTACAGGCAGGTAGATGAAACCTTTTTCTAGAATTAGTTAGTACTCTGTATGACCATTAATATCATAACAAAAAGTTTAATATATATATATTGATCTTATAAATCTTATACCTTAAGAAATGCTATCTAAGGGTCAATATAAAATGAAAAAATATATAATATGCATTCAAGTGTACTAACCACTTTCTCTTCTATAAGGTTCAGTGTGGCTGGCTTTATGTTGAGGTCTTTGATCCATTTGGACTTGAGTTTTGTGCATGGTAATAGATATGAGTATATTTTCACCCTTCTACATGTTGATATACAGTTATGCCAGCACCATTTGTTAAATATGCTTTCTTTTGATGAGAGTTCCCCTTACTCCACATCCTCTCCAGCATAGGCAATCAGTGGTGTTTTTGATTTTAGCCATTCTGACAGGTGTAAGATGGTATCTCAAAGTTGTTTTGATTTGCATTTCCCTGATGACTAAGGAAGTTGAACATGACGTTAAGTATCTTTTGATCATTCAAATTTCTTCTGTTGAGAATTCTCTGTTCAGATCATTACCCCATTTTTTAATTGGGGTATTTAGAATTTTAATGTCTAGTTTCTTGAGTTCTTTGTATATTTTTGAGATCAGACCTTTGTCTGATGTGGGGTTAATAAAGATCTTCTCCTATTCAGTAGGATGCCTTTTTGTCTTAATGACTGTGTCTTTTGCTTTACAGAAGCTTCTCAGTTTCAGGAGGTCCCATTTGTTCAATGTTGCTCTTACTGTCTGTGCCACTGGGGTTTTACATAGTAAGTAGTCTCCTGTGCCCATGTATTGCAAGCTACTTCCCATGTTCTTTTCTATCAGGGTCAGTGTGGTTGGATTTATATTGAGGTCTTTCATCCATTTGGACTTGAGTTTTGTGCATGGTGATAGATAAGGGTCTAATTTCTCCTACAGGTTGACATCCAGTTATGCCAGCACCATTTGTTAAAAATGCTTTCATTCTTCCATTGTATAATTTTAGCCTCTTTGTCAAATAAGAGGTGTTCATAGGTTTGTGGATTAATATCCAGGTCTTCGAATCCATTGGTCAACATCTCTGTTTTTATGCCAATACCAAGCTGTTTTCATTACTGTAGCTCTGTAATAAAGTTTGAAGTCAAGGATGGTAATGTCATCCATTGCTGGTGGTAATGCAAACTTGTGCAACCTCTTTAGAAATCAGTGTGGCGGTTTCTCAGGAAATTGGGAATCAACCTACTTCAGGATCCAGCAGTGACACTCTTGGGAATATACCCAAGAGATGCCCAATCATACTACAAAAGCATTTGTGCAACTATGTTCATAGCAGCATTATTTGTAATAGCCAGAACCTGGAAACAACCTAGGTGCCCCTCAATGGAAGAATGGATCAAGAAAGTGTAGAATATATTAGAATACACATTAGAATACTACTCAGTGGTAAAAAACAATGACATCTTGAATTTTGCATGCAAATGGATGGAAATAGAAAATGCTATCCTGAGTGAGGTAACCCAAACCCAAAAAGACGATTTTGGTGTGTACTCACTCATTAGTGGACCCTAGCCATAAAACAAAGGACACTAAGCTTATAGCTCACAAGCCCAGAGAAGCCAAATAGCAAGGTGAACCCAAAGAAAAACATATATAGATCCTCCTAGAAATTGGAAGCAAACAAGATTGCCAGGCAAAAGTTGGAAGCATGGGGGCAGGGATAGAGGTGGGGGTAGGGGGTGGGAGAATGGGAGAGGGGGAAGGAGAAGGGAGAAGGGAAGGATTGGGGAGAGCTTGGGGGAATGGGAGGGTGGAGATGGAGGAAAGGTGGATATTCGAGAAGGGAATAAGATATCTACATTAAGGGAGTCATTTTAGGATTGGCAAGATACTTGGCTCTAGAGGGGATACCAGGTGTCCACGGGGATGTCCCCAGCTAGGTACTTGGGCAGCAGAGGAGAGGGTGCCTGAACTAGCCTTGTCCCATAGTCACATTGATGAATATCTTGATCATCACCATAGAAATTTCGTCCGATGGGTGGAGATAGAGACAGAGACCCACATTCACATCAGAGCAATGGACTGAGCTCCCAAGGTCCAGTCGAAGAGCAGAAGGTGTGAGAAGATGAGCAAGGAAGTTAGGACCATAAGGGGCTGGTCCACCCACTGAGACAGTGTGCCTGATCTAATGGGAGCTCACCAAATCCAGCTGGACTGGGACTGAACAAGCATATGATCAAACCGGACTCTCTGAATGTGGCTGACAATGGGGACAGACTGAGAAGCCATCAATAATGACACTAGGACCTATCTCTTCTTCATGTATTATCTTTTTGGGAACCTAGTCTATTTGGATGCACACCTTCCTAGGCCTGGATGGAGGGGGAAGGGCCTTGAACTTCCCACAGGGCAGGGTACCATGCCCTCTTTTGAGGAAGCAGGGGGAGGGAGGGTGGGTGGGGGGAGCGGGTGGTACTGGGAGAAGGGAAGGAAATGTAAATTTTTTTGAATGAAAAAAATAAAAGAATATGAAAAAATATGCTTTCTTTTTTCCGTTTGAAATTTTTTGCTTTTTTGTCAAAAAATCAGGTAATCGAAGGTGTGTAGATTAATATTCAGGTCTTTGATTCAGTTCCATTGGTCCTCCTGTCTGTTCTTATGCCAATACCAGGCTGTTTTCAGTACTGTAGCTCTGTAGTAGAGTTTGAAGTTAGGGATTGTGATGCCTCCAGATGTTCTTTAATTGTACAGGATGGTTTTGGCTGTCCTGGGTTTTTTGCTTTTCCATATGATGTTGAGTATTGTTCTTTCAAGGTCTGTGAAGAATTTTGCTGGGCATTGCATTGAATCTGTACACTGCTTTTGGTAAGATTGCCATTTTTACTATGTTAATTCTGCCTACCCAAGAGCATGGGAAATTTTTCCACTTTCTGGTGTCTTCTTCAATTTCTTTCTTCAAAGATTTAAAGTTCTTGTCGTTTGTTTGGTTAGAGTTAATCTGAGATATTTTATGCTATTTGTGACATTTGTGAAGGGTGTTGTTTCTCTGATTTCTTTCCCAGCCCTTTTATCATCTGTGTACAGGAGGGCTACTGATTTTTTTGAGTTAATATTGTTTCCTGCTATATTACTGAAAGTGGTTATGAGTTGTAGAAGTTCCTTGGTAGAATTTTTGGGATTGCTTATGTAAACTATCATATCATCAGCAAACAGTGAGAGTTTGATTTCTTCTTTTCCAATTTGTATCCCCTTGATCTCCTTTTGGTGTCTTATTGGTCTAGCTAGGAACTCAAGAACTATATTGAGTAGATAGGGAGAGAATGGACAACCTTGTCTTGTTTCTGATTTCAGTAGAATCGCTGGGAGTTTCTCTCCATTTAGTTTGACGTTGGCTGTTGGCTTGCTGTATATTGCCTTTATTATATTTAGGTATACTCCTTGTATCCCTGCTCTCTCCAAGACCTTTATCATGAAGAAGCACAGACACTGAGAAAAACAATTAATAAATGGGACCTCCTGAAGCTGAAAAGCTTCTGTGAAGCAAAGGACATGTTAAACAAGACAAAACAACAGCCTACAGAATGGGAAAAGATCTTCACTAACTCCACATTAGACAGAGGTCTGATCTCCAAAATATACAAAGAACTCATGAAATTGGTTCATCAAAAGAACAAATAATCCAATAAAAAATATGGAGTACAGACCTAAACAGAGAACTCTCAACAGAGGAATCTAAAATGGCTGGAAGACACTTAAGAAAGTGTTCAACATCCTTAGTCACCAGAGAAATGCAAATCAAAACAGCTCTGAGATTCCATCTTACACCTGTAAGAATGGCCAAGATCAAAAACACTGATGACAACTTATGCTGGAGAGGTTGTGGGGGTAAAGGGAACACTTCTGCATTGCTGGTGGGAATGCAAGCTGGTACAACCCCTATGGATGTCAGTGTGGCGATTTCTCAGAAAATTAGGAAACAACCTTCCTCAAGACCCAGTAATACCACTTTTGGGTATATATCCAAAGGATGCTCAATCGTGCCACAAGGACATGTGCTCAACTATGTTCATAGCAGCTTTGTTTGTC
>PVIU01001517.1:180000-197352 GCA_004026605.1 Ondatra zibethicus | reverse complement strand
TGAAGAATGGATGAAAAAAAAAAGTGGTACATTTACACAATGGAGTACTACACAGCAGAAAAAATAACGTCAGCTTGAATTTTGCAGGAAAATGGATGGAATTGGAAAGCATTATTTTGAGTGACGTAACCCAGACACAGAAAGACAATTATCACATGTACTCACTCATAGGTGGTTTTTATACATAAAGAAAACCAGCCTACAAACCACAATCTCAGAGAAATTAGACAACAATGAGGACACTAAGAGAGACTTACATAGATCTAATCTACATGGGAAGTAGAAAGTAGAAAAAGACAAAATCTCCTGAGTAAATTGGGAGCATGGAGAGTTTGGAGGAAGGTTGAAGGGGAGAGGGGGAGACAGGGAGGAGAGCAGAGAAAAATGTAGAGCTCAATAAAAATCAATAGAAAAAAAGAAATAAAAAACCAAAGGATTATTCAATTAGTAGCCAAAATAGTTCTTAAATTTTTGTTTTTCTTTTGTGCCATATCAGGTGACTTTCTGACATGAGTCAGAAATTTTGAATTTCAATTTAATAAGTGTGCTGGGATTTAGAGAAGGAGAGAGCCACACTCTAATTCCAAAGTCAGTTTTAATCTTCAATTAGTCTGGGACTACAAAAAGAGCATTTGCATTATATGTCTGTAGAGAACAGCAGAAACAAACATTTGGGAAGATTTATGAAATTTTATCCTGTTGGAAATGTAATATACCAATAGGCCAATTTATTCTTTTTCTTGAGACATTTTTTCTTAATGATATGTTCTTTTTCTTCGGATGTCTCATTTGTCCTGTGGTCTTCAGATTTCTTAGCTGGATGCCTTCATTCTTCTGAAAAGACATGAAAAAACCTTTCCCCAACCCTAATTTAGGGGAGATTTCTTTATGGCAAGTTATATCTGGCCAAATGAAAAGCATTTGTTAGTTTTATAGGTTAGTTTATATTAAATGTCCTTGCTGTTTGATGAACTATCATCTCTTCTAATTAAGACGTTGTCTCTTATTCAAATCTAATCTTTATCAATTTTGATTGTGTCCATAGTTTTTCTCCTCCTATGGAAAACAAAAGAAAAAATCCCTTCCCCAATACAACTTGTGTCCCAGTTTCCATTCTGGGGTCAACACATCTTTAATGTATGCTGGCTGATTAAATTTTGTAGTTTTATTTTTCTACTATTCAATGTCTATCTGCCGCTGTTGTTCCTTTCTCATTAGCATTTAGAATTTTCAATGGAGGTAGTTATTATTTCCTTCTATCTATTTAACATATCCTTTAGAGTTCAATTTGATCTTTCTATAACTACCTGCCCTGTAGGCTTATGTGATATACCTGTAATATGCATTATATTTTAATAAGCAGAAAAACTGTTTCATTTTCTTAGAGACACATGGTAGAGCATTGTCTGTCTTCATTTGTACAGGTATACCCATGATGACCATAACTTGTAGCAAATGTGTGATTACCAAATCAGCCTTTTCCCAACTTAAAGCAGTTGCCCATTGAAAACCTGAATAGGTATCAATGGTATGGTGTACATATTTTAGTTTTTCAAATTCTATAAAATGGAACACATCCATCTGCCAGATTTCATTCCTTTCAGAGGTTCCTCTAGGAACTTCCTGATGGCAAAGCATTACCTTGAGTGTCGCTTGTTGAACTACATTTATTGGTCCAATGCCTGCCTTTGACATACCTTCTGCATAATCCAGAAGGGAGAGGTATACTGTTTGAATTTATACTTAGAAAAAACATTGTTTCTAGGAACACCCTGTTTGCAATCCCTTTTTAGGTGACTATGTTTGACAGTTGACATTTTGATTGTTCTTCAAACCTCTGGAAATCACCTCTCCTTTCCATACATCATCATGGTCATGAGATTCAGTACTGTTGTATCTCAGATCCATTCCTCCAAGGAAACTGATATTGTCTTTAAAGGCCTAATTACACTTTTGTAATTAGCATTTGAGAATTAGCCTATTTAAAGACCACAGATTAAATTATTATTTGTTTAGCTACTGAATATGGTATCATTGTAATTACTACTGAAGTCAATCTTTGTAAGGAATCCATGAAGGCTTCCTTTGAACTCTGTGTAACTTTAATAAATGACTCAATTTTCTCTTCTGCTTCTCCAATTCTTTCCCAAGCATTCAAAGCTGCTGTGTGGAATAAATCTAGGATGTGGTCATCATATAGATTGCCTTTCTACAGTATCATAATTTCCTTCTCCATGAATTTGATGTTGAGAGATTTCCATACCTCTAACCCTACTTTATTGTTCAATGGTATTAGCCTCTTCTTTCAACCAGGTCATCCATTGTATTTAAGGACCAGACTACAACACTGCTTTAACTAAGTCTCTCTAATATCTAGAGATAATTCTATTACAAGTTGACCATAAGTTTAACATCTGCTTCACAAAAGGTGAATGCATGACATATGAGACTATCGCTTTTTTAAATTCCCTTAAATCTAACATTTCCACAAGAGTCCACTTAATTCTTGCAAAGCCTTGGGGATATCTGTCATTTGGCAGTTCCTGTAAGACAGCTGGATAGACTAAAGTTGGTTGTTTGAAAACCTTAGACTGCTTCTCTATAACCTTATAATGCAATGCTGAAATTGGTTTTATATTAAATTGCTCTGTCTGGATCTGAGTATCTCTATGATCTGCTATATTGAGTTTTTCTAAAATTTATATCTTATCACTTATATTAACCAACTTTATGAATAAAAAACAAAAATGATAAAACTAATGTTTAGTATTGATATTACATAAGTCCCATTTAAATTAGTTATCCTCTCATTTAATTGTTCTATTTTCAAACTGCCCAGCCTATTATCACACAGAGAACTAAATCCCTCCATAATAATAGCGTTTCCTATTTTTTAATGTGGAAAAAAAATTCTTTCTTTTACCTAATTCCTCCTTTTAAGAAATCCCAGTCATCTTACAAAATCTGCCAAAAATGTCAGTGGGGCCTAGCATGTCTGAGCAGAGAACACAGGTAGTGAACAATCTGGCTGAGGACAGCTATGAGCTGCAAGTGGCAGCCTGAGGAGAGGCGGTGCTGCCTATCTCAAAAGCTAAAACTGTGGCTTTTAAAACTGTATTGTAGACAGCAGATAGATGGATTTCATTCTTGATACAGTCAGTCTGTGTTTTTTGAGTAGAGAATTAAGATCACTAATATTTAAAATTATTATTGAAATATATGTGCCAATTGTATCATTGTGTTGTTGGTTTGATGTTGTTGTGTAATTATGACTTTGTATTTATTTCCACAGTCTCTCTATGTGCTCAATCCCCTCTTCAGTCCAAAATATTGCTTCCTGCATTTTTCTTTGGTTTGGTTTGTTGAATATGAATGTATTGGCCATTTATATTGTAGAAAATTTTTTTTTCTCCTTCAACTATGGTAAGCAGTTTTGCGTGGTATTATTCTAGGTTGACTGTTGTGGTCTTTTAGAATTTGGAATGCATTGTTTCATGGTCCTCTAGCTTACAAAGTTTCTGCTGAGAAGTCAGCTGCTATTCTGGTGGATTTTCCTTCATGTGTGACATGTATTTTTCTCTTGCAGGTTTCAATACACTTTCTTAGTTCTATATAATTAATGTTTTAGCTATGATATGCCCTGAAGATTTTCTTCTCTGGTCTTATCTATTTGGTGCTCTGTGTGCTTTTTATATCTATATGGGTGTGTCTTTCCTTAGTTTGGGGAAGTTTTCTTCTATGATCTTGTTGAAGATCTAGTCTATGCCATTAACTTGAGATTCTTTTCCCTCATCTATGCCTATGAATCCAAGTTTTGGGGTTTTTTTGTTTTGTTTTGTTTTGTTTTTTCCTGATATCCTACATTTTCTTAAATGTTCTTTTCTGTGCTTTTTTTAAAATTTTTCATATTCCTTGCTTTATTTGTTCTAGATCCTCTGCATTATCTTCAAGTTCTGATAGTCCATCTGCTACTTGATTCATTTCATTTTTCAGACTTACCCCAAGTATTTAAGTTGTGAAAGGGGGGTGAGAAGGGGAAGAGCTAACTCTCTTCACTTCCTTCCCCAAAGATAACATAACAACATCCTCACTCAGCTCTATTGACCATTTGTCCTAGTCTGTTCTGGGCTGTTATAACAGAATGCCAGAGAGTTTATAGTGAAGAGAATCTATTGGTTTACAGTTCTGGAGGCTGCAGATTTCCAGATCAAGGTATCATCATCATCTTTTAGGGATCATTGTGTGGTAGGAAGCAGAACAGTAGAGAGGCAAAGCAGAACCTGATCCCATCCTTTTCTAAAGGAACTAATCCTTTATGACCCTTCTCAAGAGTCCCACCTTTGAACATCATCACAACAAAGAAATTTCTGCATCAAGTTCAGGAAAGACAAACATTCAAACCTCAGCACTAGCACAGACCAATAAAAAGTCCTGAGCTCTGACAGCTTCATAACTGGAGTCAATATGGCAGAAGACAAAGCACAGAAATTTAAGTCCTTGCCTGACCACTTAATAATGTGGTGACCTAGGGCAGCTGTGCAAGACATGCTTTAAAAGAAGGGAGATTTTTAGAGAAAGTCCTAAATGCATTAGTCTTTGTTGACTATGTATAGTTTTGAGTTGCAGTTTACTATGCAGTGTGAAAGGAAACAGGCCATGCTTTAAAACATAAACTTGACGGTGTTCCAATAAAATTTAGTTTACAAAACGAAGTTACAAACTGATTGGTCCAGTGGTTACAATTTATCTGTCCCAATTCATGACCAAGGCATAATGACATCAACAATTTCAAATCTCTTCTATCACGTAATAAACCACCTCTTAACTAAATGGCTTACAGTATTTCACAGTTCAGAAGACAGGCAGGGGCCAGCTAAGTGGTTCTTCTACTCTGAATGACATAAGCTGATGTCACTCACACCACTTGATTCATCCATCCAGCAGCTAGATTGGGATGGAAATCTTAGAATGCTTCTTCCCCTATACAGAATTCCTCCACACTTGCCCCATCTACCAGTCTGCCTTCCTTCTCTATTCTTCTCCCAACCTTCTCCATTCTCCCTGTTGTCATCTCCTCCTTCCATAACACATAACTACAGTCTTTGCATGGTGGCTAGACTCCCCATTTGAAAGCTTCCAGGCTTCTTTTAAAAAGGATATGGAGATGTCATGGTATTGGTATTATACTGTCTACTGTTATTGGTCAAAGTAACTTGAGCACAAGTCCATTCTGGGTCTAAGGGTGCTATAGAGATTTGTATTGGTATGGATCTTGGTTTATTGATACAAATTTAAGATCAATTTTGTTAAATATATATTTATTTTGTTAAATATATATTTCTGCTCTTGATTAAGGTATTGTTTGTGTAGCTAATTTAAAATGTAATGCATAATTAAAATATAGGTTAATAGATCATTCATTATCTATAATAGTCAAGTGAGTAGTCACATTAGTTAGGTTTTCTAGATATCTAGAGATACATTTCAGTTAGATAGCAATTCTTCAAATCTTTTAGAGACCTTCAGAATATGGCATTTAAAATATTTTAATAACTTAAAGAACTTTTCATGACAATGAGACACATCTGCTCCTGGTAGCAACAATTACTTCTAGAGGATAATGGGAATCAAAGAGGCTCCTTATGGAGTTTGTTAGCCATTTGGGCAAGAAACTGCTCTTGCTTGGACTGCTTGATGCTATGTTGTATGAACTGGACATGCAGGACCCACAGAAAAATGACTGCTGAATTTGCCTAAAGGTGAGATGGTCCTTCAGGGTTCCTGCTTCATGAAAGAGTCTGCCAGACATTCTGCAGGACACAGAAGAAAGTGTTAAAGTTAAAACCTTCTTTTTTGTTTAAACAGAAAAGGAGAGGTGATGTGGGATTCCCCTCTGTATGCTATGAATATGTTTTATTGCCATTGGTTAATAAAGAAGCTGCTTTCGGCCAATGATTAACAGAATACAGCCAGACTGGAAAAGAGAGAGAAAGGGTCTGCACAAGGCAGAATAGAGGTAGATTGGTGGCTTGCATCTTTATCCTCTGGCAGCTCCCTGATGTCTCCCTGACTCTGCCTTCTTTCTCTGAGCATTCAGTTTAGTTTTTCCTGCCTACCTCTATTCTGTCCTATTAACCAATGGTATTCACAGCATACAGAGAGGAATCCCACAACATAAGGGAGTGGCAAAAAAGGCCTTTGGCAGAAAGAAACAGTGTGCATGTTAAAGAGGAAGATTTGCTGGCAGCTGACCCTCATTGAGTGCCCCATGCAGGCCAGAAACAGGAGGACTGGAGTTCCAGAAGCCCCTGGGCTCCCAAGTCATCCTTGCTACACAACCACAGCAACCTCCAGATTCTTGTCTCTCTGCTATCAGTTTGTCCCCTTGACCCACTGCCCCCACCGTGTCAAGGTGACTCTGTGAAGCAGAAAGCCAGGTAACGTCACACCATTACTTCAGTCCCTCCAGTAGTGCCTGTGATTCTGAGAATAAGTAACCACCAACCCAGCCCCACTGTTTGTCTTTCCTGTGGACAACTCCAAGGCCTTGCTGTAAACATTCTTCCCATATGCCACCCACTCTGGATGCCTCTGCAGTTCCCTGAAAAGGACACATGTGCTCCAGACTCAAAATCTCTAGGCTCATGATTTCCTTTTTATAAGGAACCTTCTCTCAAACACTCCTGTAACTGAATCCCCAAATTCTCTCAGGTGTCTGCTTATGTGTGACTTCATCAGAGTGGCTTTCTCACAAAAACAGCATGTGCCACCAGTGTCTAGCCATTTTCTTGTCTTTCTGTAGCCACTGCTTAGTCTACTGTATACATCGTGATTTATTTGTTAATTATCTCCCCTGTCTGTGCATATACCTTACATGGTGAGCAGGGATTCCATTGTCCTCAGCACTTTGTGGTATAGTTGGAGCTCAGGAAGCCTAGGGAGGAACGCTGGTGGCAGGAGACAGAAGGAGGACAAGCTTGAAGTGTTCTGCCAGTGCCTGAGGTTGCCCATCAATCCACTTAGTGTTTCTAGAGACTGGACTACAGAAATACAGCAATTTTCATGATTCTTTTACAGCCCTATCCTTATTATATTTCAAATTCTATTTTACTTAGATCCCAGACCTGCTTATGAGAACTGAATGCATTTTTTAAAGTTACTCTGCCAGTTTCACAAATGCAATATCTCAAAGACTACTTCTGGCCACTTCTGGCCTGTTTCCCCTCTCTGGGATTAGTTATGGTCAAGATGAAAGCAACCTCCCAATGACCCCTCTCAAGGGTGCTTTAATTGAGCTGCTCATGTGCAGAGTTTTTTGTTTTTTTTTTTTAAGCCTTGAAACAAAATGTTCGTGTTAGATAAGACAAAATAAGATCCGGAGCTTTGTTATTTGTCTGCAGCAGACACACAGTTGACAATCAGGCAGTGGGGAAATGAAGATTTGAACAGTGTGGATGGTGAGTGCACAGGCTGAGTACAGATTCAATGCCTACTGGAAACTGAATCCTGCCTCTAGACTTCACAGAGTCTATGGGTCCTGGCCACGTCCCATTTTCTCACATGCAAACAGCATACCATAATGACCTATCCCATATGGCTGTGTTGGGAATAATGTGAAGACTGACATGTTCAACACAACGCCTGTCCATTTTAAGTGTCTAATTAATGTAGGTTCTCAGCACTGTGGCTGGGACAGGAGCATCTGAAACCCTGGGGCAGAGCTGGTTTTCGAGCAATGAATGGGTGAGGTGGCAGAATGAGAGAGAGCTACCGGAGTCATCACAGACTGGGGACTGTAGGACTAGAAAAGGGATCCCTGTGTAAAGAACCAGCTAGTGGGCAAAGCACAGAGCTACTGGCATAGTGGAAGAGACAGTACAGAGGCTGTGAGGGGTAGGATCCTGGCAGAAGACACAACAGAGGTTCCTAGAATCTGCAAGCTGCCAAGGACCACACTGCCTTTGCCTTCACCAGGAAATATAACCACCCCAGCACAGCCCTTTGAAGAAATGAAGAACCCCTAAGGAGAAACTTAATTCTGAAGTGTGTTCCTCCTTCCCTTAAGCGGGCCGAGTTTGGCCTTCAAAAGGAGCCTAATATCTTGGTTAATCAAAATGTTAGGTCAATGACTGGCTCAAAGAAGCTGGCAGGACTTGAAAGGAAAGGAGCCCAAAGCAAGCTCTATTTCAAAGCAACTTTCTCTAAGCTCAGGATGGAGGACTCACAACCACACGTAAGCTGCTTCCTCTTTCCAGGCATTCTGAGTACCCTTAAAGTGCTGGCGCTGCAAGAACACACAAGAAGGAAAGTTCCATTTTCTTTGAGTCCAATTGTGAAGTAGAGCTGCAGTCACATTCTCTCTTGTCTTCCAAGTCATTGAATCACTTTAATGGTGAGCTGACACCCCAGGGCACATAGGAAATGCGTAAATATTGTCAGCAGTTTAAATTGCTATTTTTCCCCTGCAGCAATGTATGTATCTAAAGGAAGCAAGAGCATAGCAAAGTGCCCAAACTCAGAGTCAAAAATACTCTTTATTCTCAAGCAGCACACTCGGGAATGAGCCATAGACTGCGCAGCCCCAACCTTCTATGCCACGCCTGGTTTAGATACTGTCTTTTCTCAATAAAGATTCTATTAAAGGCTAATATAATATGTTGTGCTTTTCACATGAATAAAGACCTATTTTTTTGGTAAAGATTTGTTGACTAAATATTTTGGTCACCATATTTAACTTGAAGTCACTTGTCTTTGGGTCCTCTTTTCTTCCTATTTTTCAAACTTATCAAAGTCACCGCCACCTTTTCACCATCCATTCCCAGACTCCTACAGTGGACTCATGTCTTATGCAAGCATTGGAACCCAACATCAGAAGTCAAAGCAGAACACAAATAGCTCAAAATAGTCTTATGTGTCTACACTGAGGATTGCTTCCTCATGGGAGGCATAAAGACGAGCAGCCACAGACTTCCTGTGGTGATATCTTTTTTGTACAAATAAAACTTGCCTTAAGATCTGAGGGTGGAGCTAGCCACTAGCTAACCATAGAGGTCTGGAGGTCTATACAGACAGAAAGTGATAAGGAGGAGACAGGAACTCAGTCTCTTTTTGGCTGGGAAGTTGAGTAGGTAAGGTGGCTGGGGTTTTGCTCCTGCGTCTCTCTGATCTCTCAACATTTCCCCCATATCTGGCTCCAGGCTTTTATTATTAAGACCTATTAGAACTCGTGCCAACCTCGCCTGTGCACTGCAGGCAGAATGGAGTTGCTCATCCACATTTCCTCAAATCCTTGTCTCTTTCTTTTGGAGCTTGAATCGTTCAGGGTTCCACCACACTCCACTGTTCAAGCCAAATCTCTATGCAGTGCATCCATGGACCTTCTAAGGCAGTCCTCTTTGGTGCTGGGCTAGAAGTCCCAGGGAGGGCAGCAGGTAAGAGAAGGGGGAGGGGATTGAGAGCGGCCCGGAGCCCCCCAGCAGGAGCATGGAACCCAGCTCGTGAAGATGGACTAGAATGCCCTATGGAAACCAGAGACCCTTGTTACTGAGCTGAACACACACCAGAGCTCAGACTTAGAGCTGAAGAGGAAGTCAGGATACCATGGGGGCCCTGCTTCAGGCCGTTGTGGTGACCCGGCAAATCAGCAGGAGCCACGGAATGGCTGCTGCTTCCCACGCACCCTGCTGACCTCCCTGGAGTCTCTCTCTTCAGACCAGTGCTCACTGAGAGGAAAGGGCACAAATAACATAAGGGCGAGTCTAAGAAATTCAGCCTGCCCAACTACCCACAGTGACATTTTACAAAACCGTCATGGCGGATGATGGCCGAATGTGGCAAAGTAAATGCAGTAAATACCTTCTTCCAGGTTTTCAGAATACTGAAAGATTTCCGGAACCCCTCCTTACTACTGTTCTAGAAGCTTTGAATTCACGGTATTTCTTACTGCTCACCAGCTCCCCTTGTAACCTGTTCCGCTCGGTCATCCACTTCTGTTTAATAAAATCACCTAAACCCAATACGTGGACCCATCTCCTCTCTGACCTTTCCTTATCTGCTCCAAATTAAGTCCAAGAAATCACCAAATCCACAACTGTAAATATATTATATACCCAAACCATCATCATATTCCATTCTTTCCCTCCTCTCACCCTCTCCACATACACAGAGAGAAAGAGACAGAAAGACAGACATAGAGAGAAAGAGAAACAGAGACACACAGAAAGTAAGAGACGGGGAGACACAGAGAGAAACAGAGAAACAGACACACAGAGAGAAAGAGAGGGGGAGACTGGGAGAGGCCTCCCAACTAGTGTCACTGCCTCTAGCTTCATCCTCTGTACTGACTGCCAGCTACTTAATCAGCTTTGCCCTAAGAGGCTGCAGGGCCCTGTGACTCCCTTGTGGGATCTTGCAGAGATGCTCACTCTTACACTGGGATACTGCATGCAAATACAACCGCCTTTTCTAAAGTGGAGCACTAATGCATTCCCTTGGTCTAAAGTCCACAACTCCATACTTCACACTCATTAGGATCTCTTTCTCTCTCTCTCTCTCTCTCTCTCTCTCTCTCTCTCTCTCTCTCTCTCTCTCTCTGTCCCTTCCCCATTCTAGGAAAATGTACCAAACTTGTATAAGATGATGTAAAAAAAAATCTAAATGATTATCTTCAAAGGAGTGGAGAAGCAGGAGGAAAGTGCAGAAACAGGTCCCCATTCCCACCCTGCACCCCATACCCAACCCCTTCTGAGCCTGGGAACCACAGGGAGATCCAGAGGCAGAGGTTTCCTGTAAGTTTCATGACCCTGGCCCAGCAGTCCGTCCCTGTTTGAAGACCACAGATCTATTAGATGTCACCCTGACCAACAGCACCCCCAAGTCATGTGAACAGCAGAGCTGGCCTCCAGAATAAAGGTAGGAAGTGGAAACACAGGAAGCCCAGGGCACTTCTGTCTGCTTCTCCATTTCACAGTGGTCCCTAAATCCTGAATTTATATGCTAGTAGCCAGCCCCTTACCTGGTGTCATTCAATGGGCTATTCTAGTGAGTCGGGACTTGAATGTGTCTTCCAGGCCACTTCTTCTAAGATAATGTCCATAGTCTGCCTCTGCCCCATCCTACCTGTGCAGTCCTGGGACAGCCTAGCTTCCCGTATGTCTTATCGTCTCTACAGCCAAGGCAGTGGGGGTCGGGCCTCTAGGGTTCACTCCAGTTTAACATCCTCAGGCTCACAGAGGTGAAAATAGAGCCTCCTCTACCTCCAGGCATGAGGCTCTACACCTCTGTGACTACGGTTACTTATTGATTTGTCAGGAAACTCTCAAATAAAGGAAGAATTAAATGCTCCCTTTATCAAGTATCTCTAGTACCACAGGAACAGACACACACACGCTTGCCTTTAGGAACCCATTTGATGTGTAAAATATATACATTTTTAAAGTTCTTAAGAATTGTTTTCCATTTTGTATTGGGGAGGGTATGTGTATATGCACATCAGTGTTTGTACGCATGTGTGTGCATATATTTGAGTGTACTGGGGTCAACCCTGGGAGCTCATTCTTCAAGCACTGCTCTGGCAGAGTGATCCTACCTCTTCTAAAAGTAACTGTCTAGTTTAGGGAACGGAAACCAGCTAATCCAAAGGACACATAGCTTATCTAGAGAATGCCAATAAGGATCAGATGAAGATGGGGAACAAACACACCCAGCTACCATATTGATCCTCAGCATCCATCGTCCTCCCACCTCAAAAGATACTAGCTAATGTCCTCAGGACTAAAGAAAGCAATGTTCTCACAACTGGTTCCCACATTTTCATGACCATGATGCAAACTGGAAGTTATTACAAAGGACTCAAAATTCTGCCAGGCGGTGGTGGTGCACGCCTTTAATCCCAGCATTCGGGAGGCAGAGGCAGGCAGATCTCTGTGAATTCGAGGCCAGCCTGGTCTACAAGAGCTAGTTCTAGGACAGGTGCCAAATCTACAAAGAAGCCTTGTCTCAAAAAAACAAAAATCAAAAAAAAGGAGTCAAAATTCTAAAGATAATCTGAGGTGATATCATGTACATGGGAAGTGTTATCCACTGTAGTAACTTCAAGTGTAGGTCCAACCCTGCACTGAAAGCTACTGCCTAAAAATATTTAGTATCAAGATGACTGGGTAGAATTGTAATATTAGATTTGAGCTCTAATGAAAATTTAGCACAACCAGTACAAGTCTATAACATGCAGGACCCACAGAAAAATGACTGCTGAACTTGCATAATGGTGAGACGGTCCTTCAGGGTTCCTGCTTCATGAAAGAGTCTACCAGACATTCTGCAGAACACAGAAGAAAGTGACTGACAAACTGCCAATATAGGTGGAACTGTCTTCGAAATTTCCTGCTTTGTGGAAAAGTCTGCTAGAAACTATGGGTCTGTGGGTTGAAGATGGAAGAAGAAGTTTGGGTGGCTGTCCAGGTAGTGAGATGTCTCTGTCAATTCTAGAGTTTTGGAAGTTGCTTACAATGTACTTCCTGTTTACTTAAGTAATATTATATCCTTCTGAAGTCTTTGATGGAGTTGAAAAATAGATAGTTATAGTTTTCCTTAGTTAAACTAAAAGATAAAGTAGATATTAATATTGTAACTATAATTCTTGCTTAATAACTGTTTTGTTGTATGTAATCTTGCTATGTTAACGTTAAAACCTTCCTTTTCATTTAGACAGAAAAGGGAAGTGATGTGGGATTTCCCTCTGTATGCAATGAATATGTTTTATTGCCATTGGTTAATAAAGAAGCTGCTTCCAGCCAATGACTTAACAATATATAGCCAGACTGGAAGAGAGAGAGAGAGAGAGAGAGAGAGAGAGAGAGAGAGAGAGAGAGAGTAGGCAGAGTCACAAAGAAGCCATGTAGCCACTGCAGGAGACAGACGCCAGACAGAACTTTACCAGTAGACCACACCACATGGAGATACAAAGATTAATAGAAATGGGTTAATTTACGATAAGATATAAGAGCTAGCCAATAAGAAGCATAAGCTAATAGGTCAAGCAGTGCTGTAATAATATAATTTCTGTGTGATTGTTTTAGGTCTGGGCAGCCAGGAACGAAGAAGCAGTCTCTGTCTACACTGTTCCTTCTTAATCTTATTCTGAGACAAGGTTTCCCACTGAGCCTGAAGCTTCAGGTCACCAGTTAGGCAAAGCTTCTGCCAGCAAGCCCCAGGGCCCTATCTACCCCTCTCCAGATCTGATGTCACAGGCACACACCACTACAACTGACTTATATGTTGGTGCTAAGATCCTCAAGCCCTTTACCAAAAACCTACTTTTTAGCCCCAAATTTTCTTTTGACATATATGAAATCCTTCAGTTTGTCATAGCTGGCACATGAGTAGCGCCTTCTACATGACAGGCAGGTACTATCCTTAGTGTTTTCATATAATATCTCAATAATGTCCATGGAAACCCAATAAGAAGGCTGTCTCCCAAAACACACCATGCTGGAAAATTTGACAGCCAACGATTCACAGCTGCCCTGCTCTAGCTTTCGCTCCTGTCTTGCTTTTGGGGTGTGTTTGTTTGTTCATTCATTTTTAGGCTGGCTATTCCTAGAAAAGAAAGACAGGGGCTGCAGTGATGACTCAGAGGTTAGGAGCACTGACTGCTCTTCCAGAGGTCCTCAGTTCAATTCCCAGCACCCACATGGTGGCTCACAACCATGTGTAATGAGATCTAGTGCCCTCTTCTGGCCTGTGGGTGTACATGCAGGCAGAGGCTCTGAATCCTGGCAACCCACTACTTCCCCCATTACCTCTAACTCTGCCACTGCTCCTCTGTGCCTTCCACACGAGCCACGTGGCCCTGCACACAATGCAGCCACAAATATTGAGGCCAGGGTTCAGATGATTGCTGATAGCCAGCTAGACCTGTGGGCCGCAGTGCAGAAAATATGCAGCTCACTGCTGAGATCAGATGCAGGGAGAGATAAAGCAGTAAAACTTTGAGCTTAGTGTTTTATGGGACTCCTGAGTACGCAAATGAGTGGGTCTCTGTGTCTGTATCTGTTTCTTGGGCTCTTTTCCTTCTGTTCATTTGTTTTGTCTTATTCCAATGTTAATTTTTGTTTTGTTTTATTTTATTATTACACCTTAGAAACCTGTTTTTTCTAATGATAGAATAATAGACAGGAGGGGAAGTGGGAGGAACTGGGAGGAGTAGAGGGAAGGGAAACGTAGTAATCAGGATGTGTTACATTAGGGGAAATGTTGGAGGGAGGGCACTTGTTCATTCTCAGTTGCTCAGCCCTGAAATAATCACACAGAAACTATGTTATTTAAATCACCGCTTGGCCCATTAGCTCTAGCTTCTTATTGGTTAACTCTTACATTTTAATTTAACCCATCTCCATTAATCTGTGTATTGCCATGTGGCTGTTGCTTACCAGGTAAAGTTCCATCTGGCTCCAGTGGGGCTCCATGGCTTCACTCTAACTCTGCCTCCTTTCTCCCAGCATTCAGTTTAGTTTTCCCTACCCATCCAAGTTCTGCCCAACAGGCCAAGGCAGTTTATTTATTCACCAATGGTATTCACAGCATTCAGAGGGGAATCCCACATCAGGGAAAAATGTATTTTCTACAAAAGAAAAATAAAACAACACACACACACATACCCTAGTCAGATACCTAGGACAAGTCACTTGAAGAACAGACATTTAAACAGATACCTAAACACTGAGAATGAACTAGCCAAGAGAGACCAAGATTGCTCAGGCAGGAAGGACAGTCCATGCAAAGGCCCTGGGGTAGAAGACACCTGTATGCTACTGCTCTGCCACCAAGCAGGAAGCAGGAAAAATGGAATTTAGTAAGGCAAGCAGAACAAGCAGCCACACTGGGCTGGGGCACTAGATCATGAATGCAAAACCTCTGGCTGCAGAGGCATCAGGGAAGAGCCCCAAACATCACAACTTGAAGCAGCTGGTTTGACAAAAATGAGACATCCATATGTTAATAAAAGACTAACTTTTACCAAAAAAAAAAAAATCCCCACTAACATCCAAGACAATGGTTCTCTCCACTTTCTCTGCAAGGTTATTAAGTGTTTCATGTTTCCTCTGTCTTGAATCCTTTCATCTCATCTATTTCACCTTCCAAACTTTCCATGCAAAAGAAATGACCCGGTAATACCACTTTTGGGTATATATCCAAAGGATGCCCAATCGTGCCAAAAGGACATGTGTTCAACTATGTTCATAGCAGCATTATTTGTCATTGCCAGTACCTGGAAACAACCTAAATGCCCCTCAGCTAAAGAATGGATAAGGAAAATGTGGTACATTTACACAATAGAGTACTACACAGCAGAAAAAAAAATAACGACATCTTGAATTTTGCAGGAAAATGGATGGAGCTAGAAAACATTATTTTGAGTAAGGTAACCCAGACACAGAAAGACAATTATCACATGTACTCACTCATAGTTGGTTTTTAAACATAAATCAAAGAGAACCAGCCTACAAACCACAATCCCAGAGAATTTAGACAACAATGAGGACAACAAGAGAGACTTACATACATCTAATCTACATGGGAAGTAGAAAAAGACAAGCTCTCCTGAGTAACCTTGAGAGAGGGTTGAAGGGGGAGTGGAGAGGCAGGGAGGGAAGCAGAGAAAAATGTAGAGCTCAGTAAAATTTCAATTAAAAAAGACTCAAAAAAGAAACGTCCACTCAAGTGTTTATCTTAAAATGAGTAAGTCTTCTCATCTAGGTGACTCATGCTTCTCACTGTTAGGAGTGTTTCTTAAGTGCTTCATTATTTGAAAGCAGTTCAGAGAATTCCAGAACCAAGTCTGCTGTCACATACAGCCTTCTAGCAATTATGAGTCAACTATGCACACACATGTGCACACGTGTTCCTACAAGTCTGTAAGGCAGAAGTCATGCTCATTCTGGACAAAAACAAAACCCAGAAGAAATCATGAAAGAAATCTTCTAAATTCCTCTCTACATAGCACATTAGGCCAATTCTTACATGGTACATGTTTGTTTGTAAGCCTGTCTCCCTCCAGCTAGAGTTTTGTTAGCAGACCTGTTTCTAAGATTTATCTTTGAAGTCCTAGGTCATAGTAAAAGTTCTTGGCACCTAGAAGGTTGGTTACTCAGCAAGTGAACGTCCAATGGATAAATGGATGGGTGAATGGATGATGGATGGATGGATAGATACATAGATAGATGGATGATGGATGGTTGAATGGATGGATGGATGGATGGATAATGGATGATGGATCAATGGATGGACAGATCGATGGATAATGGATGGGTGGATGGAGGATGGATATATGGATAATGGATGGATAGAAAGGTAAATGGATGGATGGATGGATGGATGGATGGATGGATGGATGGATGGATGGTTGGATGGATGGATGGGTGGTGGGTGGGTGGGTGGATAGATGGGTTGATGGATGGATCGATGGATAATGTATGGGTGGATGGAGGATGGATGGATGGATGGATCAATGGATGGGTGGATGGTCACATGGGCAAACAAATGCATGTCAGCTCTTTACCTAACCTAGTAAGACAAGTCTTTCATTGCAATTGTGTGAATCTGTGTGTGTCTGTCTGTCTGTCTGTCTGTTTGTCTGCCTCCCCCCTTTTCTGAACTTCCTACTCTGGCCATTCTTCTTCACCTTCCCAGTTGTAGACGACATTGCCTGGTCCCCTCCCACAACTCAGAGCACCCAGACTGATCGCTTCCTTTATCACTCTCCTTCCAGGGGTGCTTAGGCTCACAGTACTCACTGAGATGGCAGCAGCTTCATTGCCATACCACTGCCACCAGAACCTTGCTTCTTAGCACCATTCACACCAGTCCTGCTAGGCGACTAGGGCAAGTGGTCTCCCTCTGGCCAAATTGCAAAGGTTGTAGAGTCTGGTACAAACTGTGTTAAAGGGTCCCTAGCTGGGTTTCACCTTCAGCATGCATGGTCATCAGCTGAAATCTTTACTGTCAAGATGTTCCAAGTTGTCTCAAGGCATCCATTGAGCGTTCACAGCAGATGGTACCGCCTGTCATAGGGTAGCTTAGTTGGGTGTTAAACTTATGCTGTGCTTTTACCCACAGCAGTAAAGGCAACTATGGAGAAGCCAGTGACTCCCAATTAGGGAGACAAATTCTCCCATCCCCAACATCTTTGTAAAGAAATAGGAAAATGAGCACCAGGGGTGCTTACAAATATTCATTTGAAGAACTTATCATAAACACTAACAGTAATTTTAGCAGAATGTTAGTGGTGTTAAACACCAGCTCAGTGTCCCAGGAAAATGTGGGACTCCTTGTCTAGCTCTAACAAATCCTTCT
>PVIU01001517.1:0-175000 GCA_004026605.1 Ondatra zibethicus | reverse complement strand
TTCTGCAAAGCCGACAGACCTATAGGAATCAAATATGAGCCACAGAATGTTTATTTTCTGTTGGCTGGCTGATTTTTATTTGTTTTGTCATTTGTTTGTTTGTTGCCTGATGAAAACAGGAAATGACAAGACAAAATGCGTAGTTCCCTCTCCTGTGTGCATAGACAGAAAATCCTCTGAATGTCACCTACTTAATGTAGGTCTTCCTCATCTAGTAGACCCCACACCACTTGCCCTTCTCTCCCCACCCCTTCTATATCAGTGTTCCCACTCTTTTGATGGCAGCTTCCGCCAAGCTGGTATTGCTCATGAAAGTTACTGCTTGTTATCCTAATTTTATTTCTGTTGCTGTGAGAAAATAAAAAACCATGGCAACAGCGGGGAGCAAAGGGTGACTGGGCGCACAGTTCCAGGCTACAGTGCATAAATGCAGGAAAGTCACAGCGAAAAGAAAGCTCAGGGCAGCTGTCCCCATCACAGCCACAGTCACCAGCAGAGAGAAATGAATGGCCTGCTTATCATTGCTCGGCTCAACTAGCTGTCTTCATTCCTACGGAGTTCAGGGTTCCATGCCTAGGGAATAGTGCCCCCCAATTGGCTGCATCTTCCCCTGTCAATCTACAATCAAGACAGTCCCCCACAGACTTGCTGAACTCAATATTCCACAATCAAGGCTCAGTTCCCAGGTGATTCTAGACTGGGGCAAGTTGACATTTCCAATGAACCATCACACCAGCAAGCCACCGCAACTTTGCCATCTTCTTCTGGTGCCAGTTCTCCTCAAACACTGCTCATCAGTCCCACCAGACTCTACACAGTTCACTTCGCCATCTAGCACCCTTGTGTCCTTACTCATCAACAAAGAGTACATCTCAAGAAAGACAGCCTGGTGGGTATGGCTCACGACTCTGCACCATCATGACAGATGGTCATTCGTTGTTGAATGAGTTAGTTTGATCCTCTTCCATCTTAGACCAACTTGCTAAAAGTAGCAGCCATGGCATAATCTGTTACTGTCTTCTTGCCTGTCCATGTAGGACCCAAGAAAACTGCAGTGTTCCAGTCGAGCCATTGGGCTTTGCCTGAAGGGCACTTTAAAAAGCACTAAGTCAGTAGTGGTGCTGTGATTCAACTGATATTACTAGATATTTCCAAATATGTGCACTAGATATTTCTGTGGGCTACATCAAGACTCTGCCTGCACTTTGTGATTTGCACAGAAAAAGAGAGAAAGACTTTGAAAATGTGCAGTAAACTAGAAAAATAATCTATCCACTGGTATAGGAGACCAGAGAACAAGCCATGAGGTCGCTCCAAAGAGTCAGCGTCAGCAGTATTCAAGGATCTGGTATGAAGTGACATTTATTAAAATAAAGGTATCATACTTTTAAAGAATCAAAATGTTGATATGGAGACAAATGTAGGCTGATAATGAAGTAGAACTCTTTCCTTTGGGAATAATTTCATTCATTAAGAATTAAAAGTTGAAAAAAATCACACACTAATGTCTTTTTGTAGGCGGGAAAATTCTGAGTATTTTATATTTTCTTCTGTGGTTTCTTTGTGTCTGCTGACTTTTCTTTCCTGAAATGAGTCAGTACTGTATTTATAGAAAAAATAATAAAGTTATAATTCTGTCAATGTAAAGCAAACTGCTCATCCACTCTTGACACTACCTGTTTGTAGAAAGTTAGGCCAACTCCTACAAGGTGAGGTCCCTGGCCAGGACTCATGTGAGCATTATGCCTGCCCTTGACCATCTTCAGGCAGGGTTTCTGGTACCCACGGGTCTCCAGACCTTGAGGTCCCAGGAGGGCTGATATGGTCCTAGAGGCTTGCTTACCCACCATAGGGCATCAGTCTGGACCATAGAATGCATCATCCTGAAGCAGGAACTCCCACACAGTGGACCAGCACCTGTGTTTGAGGCTAGGATGCCCTGCGAAGGAAAGACATTTTGTTGTGTATTGGCTGACCTACTACTTTCTCATTTAATCCTCTCATCTACTAGAGGTGACCTGGTCTCATGGGTCATAAAGGGAAGACCAAGCTCATTAAGGAGAGCAAGACATACACAATCAACCATGTAGGAGGTCCTTCTGTTTGTGTGTTCATTGGTTAATTAATAAAGAAACTGCTTGGCCTGATAGGGCAGAACTTAGGTAGGCAGAGAAGACAGAACTGAATGCTGGGAGGAAGAAAGCAGAAGGAGAGAGAGCTGCCATGGAGAGACCAGGTCAGACATGCTAAATCTTCCCCGGTAAGCCATGACCTCGTGGTAAACACAGATTAATAGAAATGGGTTAAATCAAGATGTGAGAGTTAGCCAATAGGAGGCTAGAGCTAATGGCCAAGCAGTATTTTAATTAATACAGTTTCTGTGTGATTATTTCGGGTGTAAGCTATCTGGGTGGCCAGGAAGAACAAGCAGGCCCTCTCCATCAACACAACCACAGACAAGATTCACACCCAGGCACCTCTGACTACAGAATTGGGTTCCTCTGTGATACCCAAGGAAGGGGGAGCACCCTGTCTGTCCTCCTGCACACTTCCCTCTCAGCTTCTCTGCTCATTTCTGAGAAGCAACTGGCCTTTGCTTTCTTCCTAAGATGCTCTCTTCTACTTTGCTCCCTGTTGCTGTGATAAACACGAGGATCAAAGGCAACTGTGGAAGGAAAGGGTTTGTTTCATCTCATACCTCTGACAGTTCATTACTGATGAGGTCAGGGCAGGAACTCAAGGAAGAGCAGAGGCTGAAACCAAGGGGGAAGCTGCTCCCTAGCTCTCTCAGTTAGCATTTTTAGCCCTGGCACATTTGCTAAGGATGACCCTGCCCACCATGGGTTGGTTCCTCCTACATCAATTAATCAACTAATCAAGACAATAGCTCACAGACATGGTCACAGGCCAGGCTGATCAAGGCAATTCTTCAATTGTGGTTCTCTCTTCCCAGATGACTCGAGGGTGTGTCAAGTTGACAGCAAAAAGCTAACCATAATATAATCTTTCAGGGAAGTGTGGTCTTAGCAGAGCCTTTCTATGTAGTGAGACAGCTTTGAAACTGTGGGCGTGCCTATTTTCAATTAATATTTCCTCTTTAAGAGAGGACAGAAGTAAAAGTCACTCATCTCTAGGACATGGGCTTAAAACCCTAGAAATACAGTATAGGTAATCACAACTGGGAGATTTCTATGCAAAAATGGCAAATTAGCTTGCCTTTTTTCATTTTCAAACCCTTTTCTAATTTCCATTTTTTATTTTTCTCTTTGCCTTCTCCCATCTCCAGAGTTAGCCTCCCACCCATTTAATTGTTTTTAATAAGTCATTTTTTAAATCTGCCCTGGAACTGTCCACTGAAGACAGCAACCAATAATTGCATTCTCCAGGCACATGAGATTTGCTGTTGAAAATAAGCCTCCGGTCAGACAGGATGCTCAGAATATTCTAACTAATCCACAGCTGATGGAACGGCTGAGAGTGCATTGCTCCCGTTCTAAATGCTTCTTCATTAATAGGATCCCCTTTCCAGGCTGAACAAATAAAATTCTAAATCATGCTGAGGAGAGAGAAGCAGTGATAACTCTGACAGGGACCCTCTCAGACTGCCCTGGGATGCTGACTATGGCATTTCATCTCTCAGTGTGCTCCAGAAGGAACGGGTTTACAGTGAGAGAAACCCAGAGAGGCTATTTCTTTTCCTTCATAGGAAAACAGGGCCAACAACTTTTTTCTAACTTGATGCATTGCGGGAATAACAGAAAAATCAATAACAAGCCTGAGAAACTATTCTTGTTTAAACAGAAAGCAAGATTTTTTTTTGCTCTAACCTTCTTAAATATTTTTTCCAGTCGATGGTAAAAGAAAAACATACTTTAAAGAAAGGCAGGAAAAAGAGAGATGGCCAGAAAGCAATCTATATTTAAAGGTAGAGAAAATGAATGCAAAACCAGGTAATATGTCCACACTACCCCATTTATTCTCCCCAGAAAATCACCTGTGGCTCTCTCCCACTTCCTGCCTAGTATACCAAGATGCTAATCATTGCATTGCTGGATAGGTTTGCCTCTCTCTGCATTTGCTAGAGTCAGGTGGCAGCCACCTCATACTGGCTCCCAAGGATATACTGTTTCTTTTTGGTTGTTTTATTTTTATTTTTATTATTGGAACCAGTAAACATCACATCATATCAGTAACTTAATATCAGCCACAGTAGGGATTCTTACACCTTAGAAATTAGAAACTGCACCAAGAATCCCACCCCTTCCCTGGGGAGGAGAAGCTGTTGCTCAACTGTGCGCCATCATTTCTCTCTCGGACTTCTTGGCGTTTCCCTTTGGTCTCAGGATGGAAAGGGCAGAATCAGAGAGTCGCCAGCAGACACAGAGAAGCAAGATGAGAATGCCATGCTGGGATAAGGTACCAAGTCACATGGCAAAGTATAGAGAGAAATATGGGTTAATTTAAGTATAGGAGTTACCTAGTAACAAGCCTGAGCTATCAGCTGAGAATTTATAATTCATATTAAGCCTCTGAGTCAGTTATTTGGGACTGGGTGATTGGGACAGGAAATGTTCGTTTACAGTCTTACATATAAAATAAAATAAATAAATCTTAACGTAATAAAACAAACTTGAATTCTAGGCCAATCTTGAAAATCAATTTGCTGTCCACGCCTTGGGTTTCCATCTCTTCAGCAAGAAAATAGCAACAGAGTTCTTGCCTCTTGTATCAGATTTACCCCTTAAGACCAGATCTTGACCAACTATCTAACCTTTGAGTGTCCCCCCATCTTCAAAGGATGCTAACACACTGGGGGGTGGGTCAAAGTACATGTGCAGGCTTTGACACAGAATGAGTGCTCCATCAATGACACATCGTTCCTTTCTCTTTTCTAGCTGGGTAGACCTGACTGCTCCAGAGACTCAGCTGTGTCTGTCTCCCACCTGAGGGGAGGCAGGTGCTGGGTTCCAGATGTCTCCTCAGAGGGTGGCTTGTGGCAAGCTGCCATGGAAACCCCTGTTATTACTCCACTTAGGGTAAAAGCACACCTAAAGAATGTAAGGCCCTTCCTCTAAACTTAGAGAGAAATGAACTTAACTGGATTCCCACCTGACAGTTTGTAAACAGTGAGGATGCCTTCAGAGACAAGCAGGGGAAAGCCCAGTGGGTGCAGCCACAGCAGTGAGGACAGGTGCTCTGTGAGGGGCCAATACAGGGCTGACTCACTCTGATGGCCATGTATGCCACTAAGACCTAATTTCCTGTTGGTGCTCATCTCCCTGTAGCTATCAATCCACATGTCCTACATAGATTCTGTAACATCAGTGTAAGGAAAAGCGCCAGTCACTTCCATCTGCATCTCTATGGAAGAACAAAGAAACTTCCCAACAACCTCCTAATAAAATGCCCCTGGTGTCACATTGGCCAAGGAAGTCTTCACACAGTGAAGCCAGTGACTGTTGACCAGTCCAGGACTAGTTACCAGATCACTGGGAGAGATGGGAGAAAACCAGAGCTCTGCCAACATGGAATGAGAGAGAGGTGGGTGCTGCTAATGCTTGGACACTTTATCTTATTAAACTTGGTCCCCTTTTGTTGTCAACAGAGAATCTGGTGTGTTTACGTGAGGATTTATTGAAAAATTTATTTTTCGTGATTAGTCACACCAAGGGTAGAATGCACACACAGCAAATGAAAGGAGGGGAGATATCTTATACACAGGTGGACCTCCCTCTCAACATGACACCCACACAACCCTGTCTCCTGTCTGACCACGGCGGCAGCAAAAAATAAAGGATCTAGCCATGGGATCAGCGGAACTGGCAGTCTTGTTACTAACAAAAGCAGAGGCGACAGTAGCCTTTCTTGAGCACTTACTAAACAGTTTGCAAGCTTGAGTTTCACAGTGACGCCACAAGGCGGCTATCTTGCTTTCTCTCTTCCATGTTTGTATGTCTATAATGTGTGTGTTTGTGTGTGTATAAATGTAGTACGCGTATAAAGATTAGAGGACAGCCTTGGGTGTCAGGCTCTCGCCTTCTGCCTTATTTGAGACAGGGTCTCTTTAATGTTTGCCACCAGGTTAGCTGGCCCATAAGACAGGTCTCCACACCCACTTTTAAGGATGAAGAAACCAGACCAGGCAGCAGCGGGAGTGGGCAGCTGGTGATGGCAGAAATGAATCTTAAGTCAGTTTTAGCTGACTGTCATCCTTGTCTTAATTAGTATTCAGTGGCTGTGAAGAGACACCTTGACTGTCTTAGTGAGGGTTTCTATTGCTGAAGTGAAACACCATGACCAAAAAGCAAGTTGGGGAGGAAAAGGCTTATTTGGCTCACACTTCCACATTGCTGCTCCTCACTGAAGGAAGTCAGGACAGGAACTCCAACAGAGCAAGATCTGGGAGGCAGGAGCTGATGCAGCGGCCATGGAGGATGCTGCTTACTGACACGCCTCACAAGGTTTGCTCAGCCTGCTTTCTTATAGAGCCCAGGACCACCAGCCAGGGATGGCACCACCCATCATTGGCTAGCACCTACCCCACTGATCGCTAATTGAGAAAATGCCCTACAGCTGGATCTACTGGGGCATTTCCTCAGCTGAGGCTCCCTCCTCTCTGATGACTCTAGCTGTGTCAAGTTGACACACAAAGCCAGCCAGTATAACGACCAAGGCAAGTCTTAGAAAGCACTTAATTGAAGCTAGCTTACCATTTCAGAGGCTTCTTGCATTATCATCATGGCGGGGAGCATGGTGGCATGCAGGCAGACGCAGCGCTGGAGAAGTGACTGAGGGCTGTACATCCTGACCCACAGGCAGCATGGAAAGAGAGACACTGCCTGGCACAGTGTCTTTTCAAACCTCAAAGTCCCCCCACCTTGATGCACTTCCTCCAACAAGACCACGCCTCCTAGTCTTTCTAATCCTTTCAAAGAGCTCCCCACAGTGGTGATGAGGCATTTAAATCTATGAGACTCTGAGGACCATTCTTCTCAAACCACCACATTCATAATCTTCCCACTCTAGCCAGACCCTTATGACTGAGGAACTGGCGATGATGGGCAGTTTTCCACGGAGGGCACAGAAAGGAAAGAACAGATACTTGGCCCCCAGCCACACGCAGAATCCCACGCACAGTCAAGCTACGTTGGCAGTAAGGAATAGTTTTAAGAGCTTCGTCTTGCTTCAGCCTGTCTCTCTGGTTGCTGTTGAGAGCTTTTGTTCAGCTGCACCATTTCTAACATATTCTTCTGTCTTGCTAATGATAGGAAACTCACTGCTGTGTAGTTCCATAAAGCATTATCTCATTATCTCCTTTCGCCTCTCATTGCAAAGTGCTTTGTAGCACAGAAAGTGGGGTATGGAAAAAATTAATTTCATTAAATTAATCGAGAGTGTCATGACTGCTCAGTCATGACTCGGGTGCGTTTGTAGGAGGGCCCGTCTATGCATCAAAGTTTGTCCTTTATTGTGCCATTTTTCCTCCCACGTGTACCCACCAGCTTCCCGAGCAAGGAAGAAATAACTCTAAATAGCAAGCTCTTCAGAAATATTGTTGCCACCAGCAACCTGGAAAATCCCAAATCAGAACATGACTTTATATGGCCGCTGAACAGACTTCAGGGACGCTCCAGCTACCCTGTGATGTATAAATGCCAATGCCGAACACAGCACACAGTGCTTCAAACAGCCCTATGAGATGCACTGCTCGCTCCGAGACTTTAAATTTCCACAAATAAATGCTTCTAGTTTTGTGAACACAGATCCTTTTCCACTTTGCTTACATAACCCGTGCCTGCCTCAAGGTCTTCCTCAAATGCCACATTTTACAAGTCTTCTCTTAGCTTGAGCTTAGAGAATTCTACCCCTGGGTTCATTTGCGTGTGGCTAACGTTCATTGAGCAATGTAAGATGCCTAGCTCTAACGTAGACACTAGAAAGTCCACGGAGAGGAAAGGCAGTCAGGGCTGAGAGGCAGCTCAGTTGGTAAAGTCCTCCTTTCACAAGCGTGAGGACCTGAGTTTGAGTCCCAAATTCTACTTTTCAAAGCCAAGGGTGCCGGCTCTTGCCTGTAATTCCAGCCCTGGGGATGTGGGGACAAGAAGCATCCCTGGGACTTGCTTGGTTGCCAGGCTAGACAAATTGATGGCTCAAAAGATAAGGTGGAGAGGACACCTAACATTGACCTTGGACCACTATACATACGTGCTAATATGTGCACACACATACACATGAACACATATGCAAATAAAATAAAATAATTTAAAGGCAGTGGTTCCTCTCCTCTGTCTGCTTCTACCACACAATTTACCACAAAACTAATGGCCAGCCCCTCAGAAGAATTAGGATCTTCCTGAGGAGAAAGGTGTAGCTGCTCAGTGAATTTAACAATCTGAAGATGTGTAGCTTCATCAGCCTCTGTGAACAAAACCAATATACTCACTTTAGGCTTTGCCAGTGTACCCATGAGACTGTCCCAGAGAGCTGCACTCTGAGATGGAATTTCCCTCAGAAGACCCAGTCCTACCCCACCCCACCCCACCCCACCGCCATCTCTCACCCCACCCCCATCTCCCACTGTTCATTGAGGGACCTCACAGTCTCAGCTTTCCTGGATCCATCACAGTTCTGGTTTGGTTCATCTGCCAACTCCAAACCCAGTCACATAACTACCACTTGCTGACTCTACATCAGACATATGTCCCGACAGTCTCTGTATACAGCATCTGGTTCTCACAAGAGCTTGTAAAGATGGTTTTACAAAGGAAGAAACTGAGACCCATAAGACTCGGGAACATCTCCTTATGAGAGCTCATGCATTGGTGCCAGAAACAGGACTCAAACACATGTCTGTGTGGCTGGCATTCTTTTATCCTACATAGCCTAAACCTCTACCTGCCTCATTGCATGCAAAATAAGAAAAGTTAACCTCATCACAACCTTCTTGTAAGGTCACTATAAACAGATATTTACACATAAGGAATATAGATACCTCACTTGCCTTCTGTATTCTGATTGACAGAGATAAACACCTAAGTTTACATAGATAAGCATGGTTAGCGTCACTGAAGAACAATGTCCTTTGGTAAAGAGGATTAGAGAACTTTTCTCAGCTCCGAGGCCAAAAGGTAAACTCTTCTTTTTGAGACAGTCTCATGTAGCCCAGAGTAGAACTGAATTTGGTAAACAGCCTACGATGAGTTTGAACTCCACCCTCCTGCCTCCACTACCCTAGTTAGACTATAAACAGGTGGCACGGCACCTGTTTTTATCCAGTGCTGGAGATGGAGCCTAGAACTCGTGCATGTTAATCCAGCCCTCTACCGAGTCATATTCTCAGTCCTCAAATGCAAATTTCTTATTGGTGTACTCCTCAAATCTATACCAGGGCAAGCTCTGCAAATGTACACCAATGTAAAAGCCATTGAGCCTACAATCAGTCTGCCCTCGCCTCTAGTTCTGTCTAGTAGAATAAGAACACAGGGGACCTAGGAAGGGGCCCCTGAAGGGCTAGGCATGCTGTTGAATTATCACCGGTCGAGAAAAAAACCAGACTAGCTAAAAGAATAGAACAATTATATTTTTCTTTATTATAAGGGGCAAACTCAGGAAACCAGAGCAAGAAGTCCAAGCTCAGCTGTGTAACGCGGGAACCACAAAGAGAGCGAACCTTGGGCCCCGTTTGGGCCCCGTTTGTTCCCCCTCCCTTCCCACCCAAAGGTCACGCCTTAACCTGATCCCACCCCTTAAAGATTACTGGCTGACAAAGATTCCCCATCAGCATGCTGCAGGGAAAACATTTTGCAAGGTAGAAAACACGCACCTTTTCTGCAGGTAGGTGGGCAGGGAGAGAAGAACATGCCCCTTCCAGAATTTTCCTGTTGTTTGCAGTGATGCAGAAGTCCTTGATAGCAGAATTATGGGACGGGGGATTATATTCCTCTTATATAATAGAGAGAGGACCTTACTAGGTAGCCCTGGCTGTCCGGGAACTCAGACTATAGACCAAGTTTGGATGGTATTAGCGTATGAACATTGGAACTTCCGAGAATCTGGTCTCCCAGAGAACACGTCCATATTTAAGGATCATTTGCATTTCCTCACTTGTTCATCCATCTTTGAACAGGCTGAACCAGATCTGCACCTATTTCCTTCTATTATTTTGTAGTTTCCTGTTGGTGCAATGGGTTCATGGCTCACAAAATTCATCTCCTAAGTCGGCAGACCATCTCATTGTACTTTTATCCAAAAGATGAAAGGAACTGAAGACAAGATAAAGTATTTTAAAAAGACAAAACTCTATTAAGTACAAAAATGAGGCCAAACCACCCATAAATGTTTATCATTCTTATAATACTCCCTTTGGACATGCTCATCTGTCTACTTCGGTGTCACAAGATGGGAGGGGAGACTACTTATCAAGAATATTTCACAGTTCACCCAACAGCAACCCAATAACCAGACTTCCTCCCAGACTAGCTCAGAGCATGCACACAGAGGTGGGGAGGCAGGACAGAGCCATGCTTCAGCCTCCGCAGCTAAGCCTAACAGCCTTCACTGGGATCCTTTATACTCACCAGACACTGACACACTTTAAAGATGCCTCAACTTTGGGGATGAAACCATTAAGAAAAAAAAAAAAAGAAGAAGAAGAAGACCAAACCAAGGGTCAAGACTGAAGTGAATCAATATGGCACCAGTCCCTTCAAGACAGTCTTCCCTCCTGATGCCCTCTATGCTCTGAATCTCCACTGAAGAGCAGTTTCCCTGGCAGCTAATAAGGAGCCAAGAGCATCTGTGTTCCTCTGTTCACCGGCACAGAATTGGAACTCAAGCTAATGCTGCATCCATCACACCCCAGTGGGCAATCCCAGCTAACACCAGTGAAGTCAAGGGCAGTGCTCTACCTAAGGCAGGCCTGCCTGAATCAGCGTGTGACTGGTGTTCCCTCAAGATCACCCTCAAAGGAAATGAAACAGGGTACAAAGAACAAAATAAAAAATTGGATCTTTTAAGCTTTCTTTTTTGACTTCCCAGGAGGGTAGCATGTGAGGTATCCTAAGGCAGAAAGAAAACTAGGGAAGGTTTCAGTCTCATCTTAAAAGAAATAAGATAGTTCTTTGTTGTGGTACCAGGTACGAGTGACCACAATCTGGGGAAGCAGATTCAGGCTGCCTCAAATACCACGTTCTACTACGAAGTAGTTACAGAACAAAGGAAGCCCTAAGTCAAGGAATTTACCAAACGCACTTGTGGGAACCACAGTTAGCAGGTTTCTATCATCGTGCGGAAATCGGTCACAGGTCTCAGGTGCCATCTTGCCTTCCAAGTTGATGAAAGACAGTGATTTATCAAGAAGACATTTCATATGAAATCTCTGCCAACTTCCAACTGCTCTATAAAGTTTGATTTGAAGAACCCAGTCTTGTCATCCCAGATTGTGAAGACCCAGCCTGTAGGTTATTAAACAAATCTGAGGTGGAGAAAAGCCATCTATCTGCTCCTTAGCCACAGAATTTACAGCCATCAGTACCTCGAGGTAAGATTTAATAGGTGCCTGAAAGAACAATTAGATGTGTTGAATTTAATGACCATGTTTGCAAAAATACTAGTGCAGGATACTAATAGAAAGAAATCACCATTCATCTACATGAGGATCATCATTAAGCGATGAGAAGCCGTCATCAAGAACTTTATGAAACCAACACATTAGGTCACCATCCCGAGACTGTGCTGTAGGCTGACCACCACACTCATGAAAAGTTTAACATCCAAGATTATAGCTAATGATATCAAGAGAGCCCTCATGATGAGAGTCTGACGGAAGAGCAAGCAACCAGGAGACTCTTGCCATGAGAAGTTCTTCTCCAGCTCAGGTCTTGGCCAGCAAAAAGCCATCTCCAGACAGAGCCCCTCCACTGTAGGACCTAAGTACACATTTATTGTTCTTTATAAAGTTCCCTGCCTCCAGGTTTTCATTATAGTCATAAAGACTGCAGCCTTGCAAGTATCAGAAGCCTCCCGTTTGGGAAGTGCTCAAAGGAGGAACAGCACCTTTTCGCCTTGCCAAAGTATACTGAAGAAATAGCATTTCCAAAATCTGACTCCTCCACACGCGAGCCTGGAATAGCTCCCTATTGCTGGCAAGGTCAAGCAGCAGCCCTTCGGTCAGGTTTCAGGTACCCACCCCTATGCCTTGCTATATATCTTCACAGGAGCTGGAACAAGGTACCAGCAGGCCTGTTCTTTGTTGTGTATTCCTGTGATTATGTCCTCTATAAGTGGTGCATTCCACTGGCCGGTACCCCATCTGGTCCTTTCTTGTCTTCTCCACAATCCAGGCTCCTTTCTCGACCCTTCTCTTCAAACTCTTCATTCTTCGTATTCTTCATACTTCATTCTCTTCATATTGATTCTTGCTTTCTACTCTGTAATCCCTATCAACCTATCAAAACCCAGAGAAACACTGCTTGGCTCTACTGTTAACCCTGGCTATCCCATCTTCCTCCTGTTAATCTTTCTTCTCTGAGCGAGCTCCAGGCAGTGACACACAATTTGGTTCTTGATGTTTTATCTAAATATCTAATTGTTTTATTGTACCTATTTCAGGTGACTTGCAGAGTCTTAAAGGACAAGGTTAGAAACTCTCTGTCTGTGATAGGTCCCTGGGAGGGAGGTGTGCTGTCTTCATTTTAGGCTGTTCGAATATTTTCTCTGCCTGAGGCCACCCTAGGGAATCAAATCAACAAACACTTGGTGCACGCCCCCTGCTGGCTTTGAGGCATGATTCCCTGGCCATGATTCCCTGGCCATTTCAGCTTCCTTATTTACATAAGAGCCTCACAGGTGAAAATCTAAATGAGCCAGAGATTAGAGAGGCTTGGCTGGTATTAACGCCCATGAATATTTAGCGGGGCTTGCTCATCAGCTGGGGTAGCAAGGTCTCCCTGGCAGACGCTGAGCTATAATGACTGCTGGCATTTAATTGTGCTCATCCTATAGTAGCTAAGCCATGGGGGAAGTAGGTGAGCAGAGACACGCAATACAGTGTGGCATTATGGTTTAAATCAAAGTCTCACGCTGATCTTACATCCTTCTAAAGTGATTTGGGGGAAGGAGAGGGTAGCAAAGGAGAAACTTGCAGGTATCGAACTAATCCTCCACCGCGCATTCAGACAGCTCATCTTCCATGACAACTTCTATGTTGGGCTGATCTCAAGAAAAAAAAATTGTTACTAAAAATATTAAAAATGAAAGCAAGCCACTGTAGTTGGAGGACTGCTTGGAATCAGAAGGCAAGGGATTTTGTGGGTTCAGCCTAGTATTACCTAAGGTAGACTAGCTACATGGAGATTTCTGTGCAGCTCATGTTCTCCCATGTCAGCGTAAGAATGACTGGTATTGTAGGCATCCTGGAGGGATGAAGATCTAAAGCCCCTCCACCTCCTGGACTGCTTCAGCTTCACACTGTTGAAACCCTGCACCCCAAGAAGGTGGAATTTCCATTGGAATTTCACAGTGGGAGAAGAAAAAGGCTGAAGCCTGGTCCCAGTCAGGGAGAAACTGGTCTCTCAGAAAGACCACGCTTAGTGCTGAGAACTTGTCATGCTAGAGAGACTGGAACAGAGGCAATGCTGGGTCAGTGGTGGGTGGGACTTGATGGAGGATGGCTGAGTCACCATCCCTGTTGCCCTCTGTTTAAACTGCCTAGTGTCAGGTGTCTGGCAGGGTATCATAGGACCTCACTGCTCCTCTTCCCAATGTGGCCTCATTGAACAAATCTCTTTTCTACTCTTCACTATTGCTTGTCTCTAATTGGCCTATTGAGTACTGGTGGGCAGCACCTTGCTTGTTTAGGGCTGCCAGAGTTCAGGCTCTGACCATACCAACTCCAGGAACTCACCAGACACATGGAGTGACTATAAAGGAAGCATCTCACCAATGCTACCCTGGAGGAAACATCCTCATCTTTTCTAGAAGAAGTACGTGAACTCAAACATTGACTCCTGGGGATCTAGACTAGGGTAACAGGAGCCTCCATGCATGTAACTCACCATGATCAGGCCCCAAACACAAGACATCAAGCCTCCTCCTCCTCCCCTCCCTCACTGTAAAAGCATATCCTGTCTGAGTTAGTACTTGATTCCAGCATCCAGCGATGCCTAGGCATTGAGCATCCTGAAAATGCCTTACTGCATAAATGACTACATAATTCAATTCAAAAGATTCCCTTGCTGGGCACTAGGGACATAAAAAAGTATAAAATAGGATTCTTTGACATTAAAGGACCCTTCTAGTCTCGGAAATGACATAGATGAATGGTATCTCACCCAGATGAATAATATTCAATTTCTAACAAACAAAAGTCTGCTGGCCTGGTTTCTTCACAAATTTATTTGAAAGATGTGTTTGGAGCAGTCCACATTAAAACACAGTTTTGTATGAAATTCACTCTGAATCTCATAGCCAAAACTGGGGTGCAATGAAAGGCCTGATCATCGAGAAAGACAAGCCAGAGGTGTTAAATTGTCGTGGGTAAGGACAAGGTTGGCATTTTTACTTAAAAGATAGGCCAAAGTTACAGGTGTTGACTTACAAGTGAGTTGCTTCTCACTAGAGCAATGTTGTGTGCTAATCATGCGGAACTCTATCAGAGTTGGTTATTTAATGGTGGTTAATGGTTCTCAAGAAAAGCCGGCAATCTGAGTGGCTGCTGATTCTTAGCCATGGCTATGTTTACCAGTCCTTGTCCCCAACAACAACAACATCCTTCCTGACTGTTGTTGTGCCTACTGTGCAAATGAGTTTAGTTAGCAGCCAAGAATTAAGTGCCCAAAATGACAACTCAGGAAATATCCCAACTAGGAACTAAGCCCCAGACTCTGTGACTCCAAAGCCCATGGCCTTAGCTCCTGGGAGAAGAAGGGACTGGAATGTGAGACATCACAACTTTTCTCCCAGATAAGCCCAAAACACAGAAACCTCACCATGGGGTCCAGAGTGGTAGGCCAAATTGTCCAGACCAGGGACAGACAGCTTTGGTTTTGTAAGGGATGAACAACACACAAAGCACCTCTCTGGAGGAAGCCATGGATGTGTGGAAGGAGTCCAAGGCATTTTCTCTACCCAATAGGAAACAAAGCTCCTCCAAGAGTGAAGCATCTCTGTGACGCCCACCTGACCACAGCCCACCGCCCCACTTATTGCCATCTCCCTCCCTCTTTCCTGCCTCTTCCCAGGAAGAGCTACCACTCCAAACTGAGTGTTAATCATTCACTTGCTTTTCCCTTTAAGTACCACTGCTTAGGTTTGTCAAGAAATCTCCACCTAGATTAACCTGATTGAAATCATCACAATGTTTATACAAAATGAACAGGGTCCAGAAGGGAAAGCCACAGTCACCACGGTTAAAATATATAAACCACCAGCCCTGTGAAGAAAGGTGGGACCAGCGACAGGGTGATGCCCTCCCTTCATGCTCGGCTAGCGAGCTCCTTCTGATCTTTCATTGGCTCGAGCTTTTCTCCTTCTATGGAAATCCAGAGAGAAGACACCTATGTCCCAGGGTGGTTTGTTTACATTCGGTATCTAAAAGATATTTCCATGTTTACATATTCATAATTCTTTCCCTAACAAACCAGAAACATCTCCACAAGTTAGAATTATCCCTGTCTCCATGTCTTGCAGACATAACAGAATCCCAAAGTGCATTCCTGTCTTCTCTTCCACCCCCTTCCTTCCTTTTCTTACCATGGTTGTGATTCCAGTCTGCCAGTGCCCAGGAAGTCTTGACCCCATGACTCCGACCTGTTCTCAGTAATGTTTTGTTTATTAATGTCTGTGGTTGGCTCACTCTTGGTAAGCTTAGTCAAGAAACTCGATTTTATTTTCATTGCAGTGGATTCAAGTCAAACAGCTCCTTTCCTGGTGCTAAATGGCTGATACACCCTCTCTCCTATTGTCCCCATGCAGTTTACGGTAAGCCACCTAGAATTTCAACCAACATTGAACATGGCAGCCCACCCCTTTCAGTCTCCTCTCCTACAGCCTCCAGTTTTCTTCTAAGAGCTGCATGGCTTAAGCTCATAAAATTCCATTACATGGTTCTACACCTCTCTTGACATCCCATAATTCCTCATGGCCAACAGAGTCTGTGACTCAGCTTCCAAATTCAGATAAAAACAAACATGCTCCCTGATAAATCACAAGTTATGCAAGCAATAAATCAAAGGACAATTGCTCTGTATGGGAAAATTTTGTGCTGATTCCTCTTAAATAATTGACCAGCAACCAGGAGATTCATCAACACAGTAGTTGACTCCAGACTGAGTCAGCCTTTCCTACAAGCATATGTACACACTGGCACACGCTAAAGTCTTTGTAACGTTGTCCTTTTTTCCTCCACAGTAGTAATGAACATAATAGATAACCCACAACTTACAACACACACAGTGTTACACCCGTTCCATTCAGCACTGATTAACACCATGTCACAGGTGATGAGCTTGAGATGAGAGATGGTAAGGAGCATGGATAGAGTCGTGCAGCGGCTATGAATCCACTGGATGACTGTTTGATATACATTAATTTTCCTTACTCCTTGATAAACTCAATGAGATGCTCAATAAATGTCTGCCAAGTTGATTAATAAAGAAATGTTTTGAGGCTCAGTGGTAGTGGGTACACTGAGCTTACATGAGGTCTTGTGTTCAGTCCCCGAGATCAAAAACTAATAATTAATAAATAAGTATTTGGGAAAGCTCTGGCGCTGTGGAACAATCTTTTTGTACACCATGAATATGTATTACTCTCATTTACTAATAAAAAGCTGATTGGCCAATAGCTGGGCAGGAAGAGACTAAGCCCAAGAACCAGACTAGGAGAATTCTGGGAAGAAGGGCAGGATCAGAGAGTTGAGGGTAAACGTGGAGAAGCAAGGTGAGAATGCTGTAAGTGGCAAAGTATAGATAGAAATATGGATTGATGTAAGTGTAAGAGTTAGCTAGTAATAAGCCCGAGCTATCAGTGGGGAATTTATAAGTAATATTCAGCCTCTTAGATGGTTATTTGTAACTGGGTGGTCGGGAAAGAAGTGTCTGTTTACATACCAGAGACTTCAAAGCAATCCAGGCTCTGCGCAGTCCCATTGGTGGCAGATATGCTGCCTGCAGTGGGGTCTGCCCAGGACTGGGACTGTCACCAGCTGATCAGGATCAAGGAGAGAGTCATGGGCCCTACTTCCTCCCAGCTGAACTATTGGCTGCTGATGGATCCTGGGGAGGTGTGGGCATTGATGCCAGTGTACCCAGTTGTGAAGCCACTTGATGCCAATGGATCCTTCCAAACCCAGGCTCACAGAGAAAGCCCTGGTCAAACTCAATGGGTCTCAAAAGAAAACAAGGCAAGAACAGCAGGGAGGGGGACGAGGGTGGTGGGTGAGCGTAAGCAGAAGACATACATTCATGTATCAAACTGTTAAGAACAAATGCAATTGATAAAAAAATAAGTAATTGAATCAAAATTTCTTGAATAAAATTTAGGGGAAAGAGAGACTTTAAATAAGTAGATACAGAGTTTTATTGGCAGTAATGTTGGCACGGGTAGCAGGAAAAATTTGGAGACAGGGTTCATGGAGGTAAAATGTGAATTCAATAAACTATCTCAGGGACATAGGAGGTAAACTAGGCTGGGGGACAAGCATGAGATCTTCCTCCAAATATACACATGACCCAAACTAAACGTCATTCTCCGTCTGGCTCCTTGATCTTCAGTAATGAAGGAAGAAGAGTGGGGAGGTTCCATTAAACACGGCAGAGCAAGCACTTACTGTGCTGTCTAAAAAGAAGGAAAAGCTAAACCTCTCTACAATTTCAGTAAGTGGATTTAAAAGAGCATTTTGAAATCTAACAAGATGAGGAAACCAACAATAACAAGATTTAGAAACCAAAAGGAAGAAACCGTGTTACATCTGAGGATAGACAATTAAAACAACAAAAAGAAAACAAACAAAAATGAGAACTCAGCTGTAAGTTTAAGAGGCCCCCAAACAAAAGCATGGGACAGGATAAGTGGAAGGTCTAGGGGGTTAACTAGACCTAGGAATCCCACCACACTCCCAAACATGCTGGTTAGAAAGATCTGTTCTCATCCAATAGGACTGCAAGCTCAAGGGTAGCTCTGAGAATGCCGTGTTGAACACGGGCAGCTGCGAGACAATCTAGGTGGAAAAATGTTTGTCCCTCCCATGTCAACCTTTTCCCATCTCTCCAATTTCCCTTCCTAAGGGGTTCCTAAACTTCCTTAGTCAAGTTTACACCATCCAGATAGAAAATGGGGAAAATCAAAAAGTCTAAGAAAAATGACCTGGTATTGAAAGAGCTGGAAATTCTCTGAGGTCAGAGCTTCCCACCTGCCTAAGGAGTAAAGCCTGCACAGAATTAAGCAGTGTGTAGGGAGCAGAGAAAAACACCTAATGGATGCTGCAATCTCCATCTCCAGAACGGTGACACAAGGCATGGTGTCACTTTTTAAAAGAACACATAAATATAATAAAAAAGAAGATTTTAAAAATGATAGCAGAAATAAAAAATGCAACAAACAGTAGACAAACAAAGTTAAGGAAGTTTTATACAAGTAATTCTTTAAAGGGATAAAGGGGTAGGTAGAAGAGGAGAAAATTAGAAGATCAACACATGGAACAGGACAAATCAACCAGTGATAGCCTCAGGGGTAATAAAAACAAGGACCTGGGGAGAAAGTCACCACAACATAATTTAACTGAATGAGTATATCCCAGAAAACTTGTGCTACAGATTTGAAGGACTGACTACACGTAGTTCAGAGAAAGATGAGCATCCACAGAAAGCCATGGCTGTGTTTCCGACAGTGGGAATGAGCATGGACCCTAAATACACCGGACAAGAGGATTGGATTCTAATTAGCAACCACACCACACTTCTGACGGAGATGATGATGACGGAAAGGACAAGTGGGAAATGGGAGACATCTCCAAAGTCGCAAAGAAAGGGCTGCTGTGCCATGGTGGCAATGGCAGAGAGCTCATTGGCATATGCAAATGAGCTCCCTGGGCTCCATCCCCAGCACCCAAAGAAAAGTCCCTTAGCAGGCAGTTGCTCACACTAGTCTGCCCACTGATTGAGTGTAAAGTGTTGAACAGCAAGAATAACACAGCCAAGCCTTTCCAAAGATACCTTTGCCATGCAGTGTTTCTCAGAAATCCACACCAAGACAATCATCACACAAACCCCAAAATAACAAATGGAAAGCCGTGGGAACTAGTGAAAGGAACCCAATCCAAGACATATCAAAAGGGAAATGTACTCATAAGGTAGAGAGAACAGCACATAGACATGCACAGGCATGTACTGATTGTGTGTTTAGTTGACTATATCGTATCTGGTTGATTGAATGAGAATGGCTCCCAGAGACCACGTACTATTAAAGACTAGTCCCCAGTTGGTGAACTATTTAGATTAGGAGGTGTGGCCTTGTTGGAGGAGGTGTGGGTTTTGTGACTTCAAAAGCCTCACGCCAGGTGCTCTCCTCTCTCTCTTTCTCTCTCTCCCTCTCCCTTTCCCTGCTGCCTGCAGATCAAGATGCAAAGCTCTCAGCTACTGGTACAGTGCCAGGCCTATCTGCTTCCTGCCATAATTATCATGTGCATATATATATACACACACACACACACACACATTGTTCCCTTAGTCATGGTGTCTATACAATAAACAGCCATAGAACAGGAACTAGGACAATATGTATATAGTACATGGCACCTTAGCATAAGCACTAGGTGCTAAGTTTCTAAAACAATGACTGAGGTGAACGAAGATACTAATTACTTCTGAGAATGAGTGTCGGAAGCAGAGTGAAGGGTGACAAGGGATTGCTACTTTTTGTTATAAATATTATATAGAAGACTAAATTAGCCGATCGGCAGCTCCCTGGGTTTCTAATTGGATTGTCAAGACATCTATTTTGATAAATGGGTTCGATTTGAATTCCAAAAAACTTGCCATGAATCACGCTTACTAAAATCTAAGGGAAGAAACTTCTCCTTCCCCCCTGACGTCAGTGCCAGGGTCACTCGACCCACATATTGTCAGGGGCTAACCCGGCTCCTACACACCCACACACCCCTGTTCAGCTTTCAGAATTCCTCCGTGAACAGGAGTCTGGAGCAGGTTTGCACCATGTGGAAAGCAAGCTGTTCAGGTAGGTGAGGAAGCAAAATGACGACCCTGGAATAACTAAGAATGAAGACGCTTGTTTAAAGAGGAGCAGTCAGGGACTGGAGAGACGGCCCAGTGTTGTGAACATATGTTGCCCTTGCAAAAGCCCTGTGTTTGGTTCCAAGCACCCATCTCAGATGCTGCCTGTAACTCCAGCTCAAGGGGACTCAGTGCCCTCTTCCAGTCTCTAAGGGCACCGCTGTGGAGGCCCAAAACTGAGAGCCTATTTTCACCTTGTCTGAAGGTCAGAGAGTTTCAGCTGGCTCAAAGTTACTGCCAGTCCACCCTGACCAACATTCAAGGTTATTGTCTGTTTCTACCTCAAGCCAAGGTCCCACCTAGATTTAGATCTGAGAGTTCTGCTCTCTTAAGGTTATTGTCAACAGGTGTGGCTAATAGCCAGACCTTGTATTTCAGGTATAGAGAAGTAGATCTGTTTCTACCTCAAACAAAAGTCTAAAGATCTAACTAAGTTCCTACTCCCTTAGGGAGATAACAACAGATTCCACCCAGGGGATGGTTTGCCTACAGAATATTTTGGTTCAGGGTATGAGTCTTACTTGTCTTGTTCTAGCAGCAGAATGTTTAACCTGCAACCTTAAACTGGTCTGTTCATTTCCTTGTATCATGTTAATGTTGTTTTTTACCTTACTCCTACCTTCTGGGGTTGGGGGTATTTTAAGCAAATGGTAATTAAATACAGGGGATTTCAGTACTCACTGGAACTCCCTCCCGGTACTATCTTATGCTTCTGTTTTATTATTTCCACTAGCGTTTTCATGTTCTTTACTAGCTTCTCTAATCCTCATGCTCCTACCGTGGGAGTGGTATCTTTGTCGAACCTGGTCTCTAACACACCACTTGCATACACTTCACACAGACACGCACACACATACACAATTGAAAATAATAAAAATAAGCATTTTTAAAAGAAGAAATGTAATAGTTTCTTTGCATCTCCTTCAACCCTCCATGTCAGATAGACTTTGCAACAACAAGCCTACTGACCAGCAGTGGCTAGGAAGCAATTGCAAGAGCCAAATACGTCATGTCCTGGCTAATCTCATTTCAAATGGGAATTTCTCTGTGATGAACACCGTTTAATGATAGCAACAAAAATTTCCCTTTCTTGATACTCTCAGGCTCTGGTTATGTGAAGTTTTAACATTTCCAAACAAATTGGGCCATGGATATGTTCATTAGCCCAAGTCTTCCTATAATACATATATAGAGAGAAGAATTCATTATTTGAAACCCTCAATTATTTGTCAATAAATAAATTTAAAAGAAGAAATAGCAGTACCCACCTTCCTGTGGCCTAAGCTCCCCCCCCCCCAGTTCCTTTGCTCTCACAGCCCAGTGCTTGGAGCTCCATGGGAAGCATTCATCTTGCAGCATGACTCTCAGGTGGCCCTGCTGCATGGATCAATGAAGGGAGCCCCAGAGTAAAAGTAAAATAGGATTCTCCCCTCCCTTGCCAATCATCTCCACCAGGGAGCACGTTACTTGATGTAGACGCAGACTGGCTTTGCAGAGAACATGAGGAAGGTGTGTGAGTGTTTTCTCATGGTTCACAGCTGATGAAGATGTACACAGTGGGCAAGGACAGGTGTGCTTTGTTCATGTTCCCCTTTGTAGGAAGGGGATGTGCTCCCAGCACTAATCTCAAAGCACAGAGGGAGCAGCAATGTGGACTGATCTGGAGAGGTAGTCCCCAGCACAGCCATGCAGGAGAGTCATGGAGGCCAAGATACACTATCTCAGCCTGCTGCAAGACCCCACACCAAGAAGGGCCCTGTCATGATCTTTTAGGAAAACCCAGCTTCTGGTTTCAGGAAATCTTAATGCCTAATTTTAAGGTAAACATAATTACTACTAGCACAACCCCAGTTTGAATGTAAGAAAAGACACTGAGGAAGAACAGAAAGATAAGGGGGGCATAGGAAAGGAAAGCAGCCCCTGGTCCCAGAGTTCGAGTCAAGCCTCTTACCAATTAAAGCAAAACCAGAAACAGAACAACTCGCAGCACTGCTGTGAAGGCACAAGCCTAGAAATGACAGGTCCTTTCCTACAGAAAGAATGGTTTACACCACGCGTACAATGAACCAGGGGTAAGGTCCTTTCCCTAAACGTTGTCTGAGAGTCTCAAACAAGACTGCTCACTCTGTTTACAGAAAAGACAATGTACCCTTCTGCATCCCAAGGATCTTATCCGCTGTAATCCTATCATGAACACCACTTTAATCACTTGATGACCTCATCTAGATTCCTCAGTCACAAGTCAAAGGTAGCACCTTCCATCCCTACCAAAATCCTCTGTATGGCAAGCGTGGAAAACTGTGAGCTATGGCTCATCCTTAGGTTTTATCCACTCTTGAGTATGTCTTAATCTCTGTGACTATTCCTTGACAAGCCCACACCTATGGTCCTCACACACATGTTCTTAGGTGTGTCTTACTATCTCCTGGGTGCCTTCCTTTCTCTTGATCTTTGAGTCTCAGTCTAGATTATTGAATCTTTATTAAACCCTACCTCTCCTTCATATGCTAACCCTAAATTTCTTTTCTATAATAAAGTCATGGACCCAGGTTTGGCTTGAGTAGAGGTCCTGAAAAAGCAGGTAATTCCTCAAGCCACTGCAGATGATGATGGGAGCCTCCTGCCTCTGTTCTCCCAAATGCTAACAACTCATGTAGACACCCTGCACATCACCCCTGTTTTCTAATGACTTTGATGTAACCTGGTGTAGGAGTTTTTTTTGTTTGTTTGTGTGCTGTTTTTATTGGGTAATAAATAAAGAAACTGCCTTGGCCTAGTTGATAGGACAGAACTTAGGTAGGCAGAGTAGACAGAACTGAATGCTGGGAAGAAGGGCAGAGTGGCAGACGCCATGGATCTCCTGTCTGAGATGGACACTGGTTAGAATCTTGCCAGTAAGTCACAGTCACGTGGCAATACATAGATTAATAGAAATGGGTTAAATTAAGATGTAAGAATTAGCCAATAAGAAACTAGAGCTAATGGGCCAAGCAGTAATTTAATAAATACAGTTTCTGTATGGTTATTTCGGGTGTAAGCTAGCCGGGTGGCCAGGACAAACAAAGGAGCACCCTCTCCCCTTTGTAACAATCGTGACACAAAGCATCCCTCATCCTACTCCACACCACATAGTCTGCCTTACCCACAGATAGACTTTGTGTCCTCAAAATACATTACATCAGTCTGCACAGCTAATTAAGTCACTCAATTCCAATCCTTTGTACTTTGCAGGGTTCCGCAGACTTCAAAACTGTTATTGACCTGTGCTAAATGAACCAAAATATTCACATTCTTAGAAGAATTCACTCCAACCATGCAAGCTCTCAAAAAAAAAAAAAAGACTCCTGTAGAAGATCCAGGATGGGGATTAGGGTGCTTTGATAGGGATCATGCAGGGCATCTGAGGATTCTGTGCACCACGTGCTCCTAACTTGGTGGGTATGCTGAGCTAGACACAGTCCACAGAGGCACTCCCTGTGCTGGGAAAGGACACAATCCTGGAAGGAAATACTAGGGAGACACTCAGAACAGTGCAGAGCTCCCACAGAGAGAAAAAGGAAGCAGTTGGACTCGGCCAGGTGGATTTGTGACAGACAATTCCCCTTCAGATCAGCTTAGGCAACAGTGCAGCTTCCAAAGGTTTAGATGAGAAAGTGGAAGGCACCAGGCAAAGAAGTAGCGGGAATAAAGGTCAGGAATGCCTACGGACATGAACCCTGGAGGAAAGGGAGCCTCTCTGCCATGGGTGGCTCAGGGCATATGCAGACCACAGAGCCAAAGCCTGGTCAGGCTTTTGTAAGCCACGGCTTTCTGGACTTCGAAGGTCCACTGGGGCAAATGCACCAGGTGAAAAGAGCTACAGTGTCTGATGTTTTGCAATTAGTGACTGAGTCTTCTTCAGTGCTAGCTTAAGTCTTGGAAGACTCTGGGGTGGGTGGGGAGCCTCAGTGCTGGCAGCTTGGGTGGTTATGAGGCATCACCTCCTTCAGATGATGGCAGCAGAAGAGCTCAATGAAGTCAGTAAAACAGAAGCACAGAAAAGGATGCAGTGTCCAGGCTATGATGTAAAGGAAAGCAAACTCCGCCTGCTTCATGTGCTCTGTCTGGAATGTAGACAGCAGCCAGGGCAGCCTTCAACCTTCCCATGTTACAGGTGTAGAGACGGAACCTCATGTAACCTGATGAGCACAGAGCAGGCCTAGGGCTCTGTGCTCCAAATGTCCTGTTCAGTCTCACAGGATCATGTACCCCTTCAGGAAGGTACCACCCCATTAGCCCAGAGGATCTCACTGGTCTTCTTCCTGTTTATTACACATGCAATGGACTTCATTCTCTTGTGGCAAGGAGCTGCTGGTGTGTTCTCAGCAGCTCAGCCCTGAAATAATCACGCAGAAACTATATTATTTAAAACACTGCTTGGCCCATTAGCTCCAGCTTCTTATTGGCTAATTCTTACATCTTAATTTAACCCATCTCCATTAATCTGTGTATCACTACAAGGTCGTGGCCTAGCAGCCAAGTGTTTGTCTCTGTCTCCGGCAGTGACTCCATGGCTTCTCCCTGAGTCCGTCTCCTTTTTCCCAGCATTCATTTAGTTTTCCCGGCCTATCTACCCTATCAGGCCAAACCAGTTTATTAACCAATGGTATTCACAGCATACGGAGGGGGATCCAACATCATTCTCTGACTCATTTGTAGGTCTCCATCTCTTCCATTGCACAAGGAATCATCTCTGAGCTGTTCAGTACTAAGTCCCTAGCACTGAAGCTGAATCAGCCACAGGGCAGACGCAGGCTCAGCAAGTGTTGGCTAAAAGAACAGCTAAGCAATGGGTGGATGAGTGTAAGGAACCTTTCTCTATCCTACCAGCCAGCTCCCAAATGACACCAAGACTCCTCATTAATTATGAAAGTTCAGCCTATAGCATAGGCTGGTTCCTAACTAGCTCTTATAACTTAAATTAACCTATTTCTATTCATCTCTGTGCCGCCACATGGCTCGTGGTTGCTACCTCTCCTCTTGGACATTGTGCTTGTTCTTTGTCTCCTGGCATCTGGCTCACGACTCTTTTCTTCTTCCCAGAGCTCTCGTCCCTAGAAGTCCCACCTAACCTCTTTCTGCCTAGCTGATGGCCATTCAGCTCTTCACTGAACACAAGACCTGACACATGGCTGGTAAACTTTCCCATGATGGAACTCTATCCCAGAATTTTGGAATGACCTTCTTTGGTAGTAGCAATTTAAGAGGTCACTTCTTCAGTGACATTTCATCCAGACATGTCATACCCATTCCTCCACAAGGGAAAAAAATCTCACTTGGCTCTAGCCTGACTCACTCAGATGTACAGAACAACATGAACCAACATGCATGGTGACAGCCACGGTGTATCAACATCCCATTCCATATCAGCTGTTGCATCCATGAACGCTGAAAGGACAAGAAATACCATGGACAAGTGACAGCCATCCCAACACAATGAGTGCATAATACTTTACCACATAACTGGGATGATATTCATTTACTCAACTCTAATGAATAGAGTTCATGTAGGAAAATGGTTATAGCCAGCTAACATAAGCAATGAAAAACTGTTGCTCCATCCATTTGTTCTTTTATGAACTTGGTTGTAGACTATCAAGGGAAATACACCACTAACTTATCTTCGAGTTCGGCCAGGTACAAAGGAAGGAAAGCCACACACACACACATACGTGCACATAAACACACACACAAAGAGAGAGAGAGAGAGAGAGAGAGAGAGAGAGAGAGAGAGATCTAGTCCTAAGGATTTGTAACAACTTGGAGCACCATCTCTAACTAGGAGCCTGTTATATAAACATAGTCACAGGCCCTGTCCAGTCCCTTGTGTCAAACACTCTAGGGCGTAGACCCCTCCATCATTTTTGATAAACTTTCCATGGATTTTTAACACCTCCACTAAGGCGACAGTACTGGGAAGTGTTGAGATAGTTCAGGTATTAACTCCCCATTCCTGAAATTCTGATTGGATAAAGTCAGGTGTGGTGGCACACACTTAAAATCTTAGCACCTGGGAAGGAGGCACAGGAGGATTGCAACAAATTCAAAGCTACCTGTGGCTACACAGTAAGACTTTGGCTCAAAAATAAAAAAAGTTCCCAGGCAGGGGTGGGAGGGAAGAGGACCTCCCAATAAAGGGTAAGGTGTTGTAGAATATTATTTTAAGCAAACAAAGATGTGCTACATTGTTTTCTGCTGCATCTGTTTAATTATGTAAAGATGTATCACATCTGTTTCACCTTGCCTGCCTAAGGCACCTGACTGGGCTAATAAAAAGCTGAATGGCCAATAGCTAGGCAGAGGAGGGATAGGCAGGGCGGGGAGAGAGAATAAATAGTAGGAGTACTCTAGGCTGGAGAAGAGAAGGAAGACAGAGAAGAAGGAATGAGAGAGAAGAAGGAGAGAATGAGCAAGATGCCCTAGACAAGAAGCCAGACAGCAGCGAGGCAGCAAACATGAGAAGCATTGAAAGAAAGATATGCAGAAGGAAAGAAAAGTAAAAATCCCCGAGGCCAAAGATAGATAAAGAGAAACAGGTTAATTTAAGTTAAAGTAACTAGCCAGAAAAAAAGTCTAAAGTAGGCCAAGTATTCATAACTAATACAAAGTCTCCATGTCATGATTTGGGAGCTGGTTGGTGGCCCAAAAGAAAAAGCCTGGTACATTTAGGAACACTAGAGAGTCCGGAGGAGAGCAGGCAATCAGATGAATGCCATTCTCGACCCTGAACAAAGAAGCCTCCATTTGCACTGGATGAGAGCTAATGCAAAGGCTTAGCAGCTGGTTAGGTGCTAAGAGCAAGTGACTGTTGAGCGCTCAGCTCTAAATGGGACATCGACATTACACATTCCAAAGCTCAGGGAGCATCACCGAGGGGAGGAGGGCAGAAAAAAGTGTAAGGGCTACAGGATGAGAAGAGTACTGTGAAATGCTGTCGTCTGGACATGATATGGATGTTGGACCCATGAAGTCAGAGCAACAGCAGTTACCTGCATAAGAACTGCACACGATGGGGCTCACCCACTTGTCATCGTGAGTGGAGGCAGAGCTTGGGAGGTCCCCCTCTAGCTGGGGAGCAGTTAACGTTTGTACAATAATTTTATACATGTTATATATAATTATATACCATGTTATGTAACATATATAATTATATATTATATAACATATATGCTTAAAATAAGAAGGAAGGAAGAAGGACGCTACCTGGTTCCCCAACTGAACCTACAGTCAGCTACTGTAAGAGATAGGATTCAAGGGTCCTGACATTTTCCAGCACAAATCTGTGCTCACTGGCTGCCCACCTGCCTTGCTTCCCTGCACACAAGCAGCTCCATCTGCTCTTGATCTGCACACTCAGCCCCTGAACGGACAGACCAGCTTGTCACAGCCACCATCTCATTTTCAAAGGCTCCGAAATGTCGAGCTTCTTGTTATTCACGTTATTTTTGTGTTAGTTATGGCTGTTGGCGTCATCATTCAATCAAAACAGGAGGTTTTACTGGCCTGCTGTGAGAATCTCTCTGGATGTCTGCACCTTTAGCTGAGGGGCACCTCAGGCAGTCACATCTGCTATCTGGAGGAAACACAGACCTAAATGAAAAGAGGAAGAACCAGCAGAATCAAGGGGCCTGGCAGCTGAACCTCAGTTCGGTCTACCCACCCAGCATGTCCCTGATCTTCACAGATGTCCACTCCATAGCAGCAGCTTGGGTTTGTACCCAGGTTATCAGTCAGGGCCAGGTGGTATGTCTTATGTTTACTTGCAATAACGTGCTTCTTAACCTTTACGTCTTGGGAATATTTCTAGTGACAATATACTTTTCAGAGTCCCATTTGTAGGCAATGATCCTTTCTGTGTTGTTTGATTGAGAAAATCTACAAAGGATTACTCTGAATTTATTTCATTTAGAAATTAATATGCATGGCACATATCAAGTGTATTTAAATAATCCTATCTCTGTAGGAAGCAATTTTTTTACTCAGCCTAGGGGCAGTACTTGTCAGAAAGGTGAATTCCAGGGCCCCTGCTGTCACTTTACATCTCAAAGGGACCCATTACATCTGCTATGGGCCCAGGCACTACAGCCACTTCTCCATGACCAGGAATCCTGTGGTGTCACAAAAAGTACCTTAATTCCTGTCCACATAATTCTGAACCACTCCTTCCATGTCTCTCTCTCTCACACATACTCATGTGTGTGCATGCGTGTGTGTGCTTGCACGCACATACATCTGTAGGCCAGAGGTCAATCTCTAGTGTCAGTTTAATTTCTGACATAGGTTCTCTCACTGACCCTTAGCTCACCGATTGATTGAGTCTTGGTAGCCAGTGAGTGCCAGGGACCCTCCTGGCTCCACTTGCCCAGAGCTGGGGTTACAGGCACATGCCATTGCAACTGGTTCTTGGCATCAAACACAGATCCTCATGCTAAAATGGCAAACACTGTGCCAACTAAACCATCTCCCTGGCTCAGGGCCCCTCACATTTCAACAACAAAGCATTCCCTGTTTTTCTTTTCAGAACAAAATTACATATGTAGAACTATTTTTCCTTTAAAAACAAAGTATGTTTCCCAGCATGGTAGTGCACACCTTTAATCCCAGCACTTGGGAGGCGGAAGCAGGCAGATCTCTGTGAGTTAGAGGCCAGCCAGGTCTACAAAGCAGATTCCAGAACAGCCAGGGCTATAAGAGAAACCTTGTATTGAAACACCAAAGAAAAGAGTATGTTCAATATACGTGCCCCAAAATGTTGGTGTGCATAAAGAAAGAAGCAAATAGAATCTTTCAGTATCCTAGAGTACTAGCCCTGCCTTTTGGCAACACTGCCAACCAGAATAAGCTGGTTCAGTGCTTGACATCATTGGCCTCTCAAGGTTCCCTCATCTGATCCCTCTGTCTAGGCAGATTGTCCTCTTCCTTCCACACATTTGTCTACTTTCCATCTCCTTTCCTGGTTCTACCATACACACTACACACTAAAGCCTGGTTCAATAGCGGGTAATTAATGAACTACTTCCAGGAAGCCCTCCTTGACATCCTCATTCCTGGGGTAGGTGATCTTGCCATGTGCTCTCATGGACAAAATGCAAGCATTCCCACCTTCCCCTGCTCTGACCATGTGGCCAAGGTCAATTCTTTTCTTTCTCCCTCGGGACTCGACACTCTGAAAACAGAGACACGTTCTACACAATTTGCCATGGTGATAAATACCCTGGACATATCTGCTCACATTCTCTCTAACAGAGAGTAACCCTACACGCTGTTCTGTAAACTGTCTTCTTGTTTTCAGCCTAGACAGTGGGCATATTGCCATGTTACCCGACAGAAGTCTGTCATGATTTCAAATAGCTGCTTCCACTAAATGGGAATCCTCAGACCTTCAATCGGGTTTGCCCTGACCACTGCCATGACATGCTATAAGATCACATGACTATTTCAGAACACTCATGCTATGAAAGACCACATGACTACTTTAGAACACTCAGTACAGTGCAAGTCACTGGGTTCTAAGAAGGAGATCACTCTGTTAGAAAGAATTCTAATGCAAGACTTTTCTTCTGTCTTCCCTCTGCTCACATGGTCTTTTCTTATATAGTATGCTTTGTGAATGAGTAAGCAATGTCTCCCATAGGCTCATGTATTTGAACACTTGATCACCAATTGGTGATACTGCTTGGGGAGGTTATGGAATCCTTGGGAGATGCACCCTTGCTGGGGGTATATGTCACTAAAGGAGGGTTGAAAACATTTATAGTCTAGCTATATTTGTTGAATCCATTCACGCTCGCTCTCTCCCTCCTCCCTCTCCCCACTTTCTCTTTCTCTCTATCTTTCTATGTTTCCTATGTGCAGATTGTTGTAGGGAGCAAGCAGTCCGGCTAGCTTAACCCCAAAATAATAACACAGAAATTGTATTAATTAAATTACTGCCTGGCCCATTATATCTAGCCTCTTCTTGGCCAACTCTCACATCCTGATCTAACCCATTTCTACCAATCTGTGTAACACCACGAGGTCGTGGCTTACCGGGAAAGATTCTAACCAGCATCAGTCTCAGGCAGGAGCTTCATGGCATCTCACTGTCTCTACCTTCTTCCTCCCAGAATTCAGTTCTGTCCTCCCCTCCTATCTAAGCTCTGTCCTATCAAAAGGCCAAGGCAGTTTCTTTATTCAACCAATGAAAGCAACACATAGAAAGAAGGACCTCCTACACTAGCAGATAAATCCACTTCCTGCTCCAACCACTAGAGTACAATTAATAAAAACTCAGGGTCAGAAATTGGGGTTTAGCCTGAAGATCCAAAAAGCAAAACACAGCCACTGGCTCTTACCTCAACCTCAGTCTGAAGTAAAGATCCTTCCTCCAGGAATCTCAGAATGAGACTGTGTGTTGAGAGCTGTTTCCTCCCATTTTATATTCCTCTCTAGGGCTGGGATTAAAGGCATGCACCACCCAGTTTCTATGGCAACTAGTGTGGCTACTGGGATTAAAGGTGCATGTCATTATGACTACTGAGATTAAAAGTGTGTGTCATTGAGGCTACTGGGATTAAAGGTGCATCTTACCATAACTTGGTCTATAAGGCTGGCCAATGGGACTGTTTTACTCGCAGATCTTCAGGCAATCTTTATTTATTAAAATACAATTGAAATGCCACTATGTACCACCATTCAACACCCTCCTCACCACTGGGGGCTTTAGCTCCCTAGAATATACATAAGCCAAATAAACTTTCCCTTAAGTTGCTTTGGGTCATAGCATTTAATACCACCAACAGAAAAGTAACAAATTCATTGTGTGGTACCTACATTTTAATGGTTGGCATTGTGACCTTACAGCTTTTGGCTACAGAGTGTACTGTTTTAAAGTTAGTGAGTGAGCACCTGTATAATAGACCTCAGTGCTCTTGCCCCAGGGAAGGACATTTCCTATGACATTTACTTTGCACAGAAGACAACATGAAATACAGAACCCACACCTGACCCTGACTACACAGAGTTCTCTAGAAACTGAGAACGTTCTAGCCCAGGGGCCAGACAGTCTGCATGTCTCCCATCAGATTGAGTCAACTGTACGAGGTCCTGTGGAGAGGGTAAATAGTACTTCTTGCTCCAGGACAGCTTATATTTTTGTACTGACAAGTTATTCATGCCCAAAGCTTTGGGTCTCAAATCCAAGCCACAGGAGATACAAACAGGCCTGCATCCATCAACAAACCTGACCCACCATCTGGAAAGTCAGATGAGTCATTGTGATGGCACTGGGAAGACAATTTGAGAATTTGGAGGGCAGTGACTAATCTCTCAAAAACCAAAGGGTCTTCAGGGCTATTGAGTCAAGGCACGCGGCAACTAGGCAAGTCTGTAGAGAGTCATCTTTCTCTCCAAATTTGAGCATTATCATTGCTACATTAGGATGCAGACATGAAGCTGAGTAATAACTGGAGATTGGGGGCCATCAAACAGTGTGACAATGACATCAATATTTACATATTCCTACCCCTGGGGTGCTCAGAGGCTCTTGACAATCTTCTAAACTATAAACGAGAATCTCTGTAATGCTCAGAACTCCAGAGAAGACACAACGAGAGTCAAATAAGACCAGAAGCCCAGCATCCTCTACTTACCCTAGGTTCAGCTTCCCTTTTTTGTTTGTTTGTTTGCTGCCTCTGCATCATGATTGCCTGCTATGGAAAAATAGTCGATGTTTAAGAGACTTTCAAGGGGTCACTAATACTGTACAATTGGCCCCAGAGTTGGTAGGAACCACTGGACTATGTCTGACAAGAGGGATTTATTTGTGTCACTCCTGGGTTGAGGCAATTACAACAAGTGTTTCTGGGCTGGAGAGCAGTTAAGACAAATACTGTGCTCCCAAGGGACCCGAGTTCTGTTCTCAGCACCCATAGCAGGCAGGCTACAACCTCCTGCTACCCCAGCTCCGGGGAGCCTATGCTCCCTGCCGGCCTCCATGGGCACCTGCACTCATGGGGACACACTCACCACAGACACAGACAGAGATTAAAAAAACTAAAATATAAAAGTAAATAATTTGTTAAAATAAACTAAATATTCTTTCATTGCTATGGAGACCCAGGAGGTCACATGAGACCTGGGAGACTCACAAGAGAAGGGTAGAGGAAGAAGACAAAGAAAACTTGGTCCTTCTTCTCCATCTTCCTCTGGAGGAGGCAGCTTCTGCCTCTCCGGACTTCCCCCACCCCCTCTCTCCCTCTCTGCCCTTCTCCCTTCCCTTCCATAACCACTAAATGAATATCCAACCTTACTCTACATGGTGTGCCTGTCTGTCTTTTGCCCGCCGCTGCCACATGGCTCACTGCAGGGGACACCGCCAGGGACTAGCTACCTTCAGAGACCTGTGGCACAGTCTCATGCATAGTCCCTGCCTAGGACTGGCTGCTCTCAGGACTCCCTGCCCCCTGCCTGCCCGCCAGGATCCCGCAGCAATTTTTAATAATTACATTACCTGTTTGCTACAATACGCTTCCTCACTGTCAGCCCAGAAAATATGGAGCCAAGCTATCGTGGATGACAAACACAAGCCAAGATGAACCCTTTATCCTGTAGATTGATTTTCATAGGCATTTTATCACAATCACAAACAGCTGATTAACACTGACGTCTCCACATGTTAACCATGGGTTAGCAAGGCATCTTTGCTGCTGGATATGGGCCTGCTGACCAAGGGGTCTCTGAGAATATGCATGGGCGTTCACACTCCAGCATTGGCCTTTTCACAAGACAGAAGCGGTGCTGCGAGAGAAGCAGACCTACACAAGAACCTTGGAACTAAGAATTCCAAATCACATTCTCTGCATTCTGTTGAGCACTGTTGGCCAAAGGTTCATATGCCCCATGTAGGAAAACAGAGGCTCTGCTCCTGAGTGAAAGAAGCCGAGCCACGTGACAACGGGAATGGGATTAGGGGAATCACGCTCACTTTCCTATCTTACCACTAGATTCCATCATGGCTGCACGCTCAGTCACCAACATTAAAACGCTAGCTTCAGTTCTGCTGCTGTGAGAAAACACCCTGACCCAAAGCAACTTTGGGGGAGGAAGGAAGGTGATTTGATTTACTCTTCTAGGTGGCAGTCCATCAGCAAGGGGCTCAAGCAGTTAGTCATATAGCATGTGCAGTCAAGAGCGGGGGGACCAAAAGGCCCCAGCCATCTGCTTGCTTCTGCTCACATCTAGCCTTCTCCTGTCCTGTATAATTCAGGAGCACATGTCCAGGGAATGACGCCACCTCCAGGGGGCTGGGTCTGCTTACATCAACTCACATCGAGACCACAGACCAACCCGATCTAAACACTTCCCCAACTGACGCTTTCTTCTTGGACAATTCTAGGTTTTCCTGGCTGACAGTTAAGAATTAGCCAGCACAGCTCTCCCATGAAAAGTCTGAAGAGCTCTGTGCCACAGCACTGTAAAGCACGAAGCAATAAGGTGTCTTTTGTGAAACTGCAAGAGGCACCTCTTGAAGAGTAAGAGATTTCGTGGAGCGGCCACTTTCCCTTTGGAGAGCTGACAGTTCACCCAGAATGAAGAAGCCAGTACCACAGTGACAACTCAAAACTCAGACTGTAATTTCCAAGAGAGCTCCCTCCCCAAACACCATCTCATAAAGTCTGCTCCATGACCTTGAACTCCCAGGACAAGCACACTTCATTTTTCTTCAAATTACCTCCAAACAATTACATTCGTATTGCACTCATGGCCAGCAATCAGAAACCCAAGTCCTCCAATTTGTCTGTAATGCGGAACATGACTAACTCGCTCCCCAGGCGAATATTTTTTCCTGGGGTGTGTGGTAACATCTTTTAAACAGATTCTCACAAATTGAACTTCTTACGGGCTATGTAAAGTTGTTTAGCATGTGGAGAGAAATCCGGGCCGCAGAAACCCAAGTCCACCAGCAACATGCGCCAGCCCATCATGTCCCCACTCCTCCCCCCAGACTGAAGCTTCCAGGTGAATGGGACAGACCCACAGTAGTTCTGCTCCTCTCTACTGTCACCCCTGCTACCCCAAGTGTCCCAAAGACCTGTGGGATGTTATCATTACTTTTATATCCCTATGGCAATAATACTTTATAGAAGGAATAAAAAGGATGGACAATGGATTTTGACTCGTGACTTCAGATCTCAGTCTAGTATCATGGGGAAGGGAATTGGAATATCATGGCGGCCGGAATGAGTGGCAGGGGCCCTTCACTGCACAGTGGAGGAAGGAGAGAAACCGGGACCTGAACAGGGGGCTGCCTATATTCTTCAAGGGCACACCCTAGAGACCTAATGCCACCAGCTAGTTTCCACCTCCTAGGGGTTCCATAATCTTCCAAAACAGTGCCACCAGCTGGGGGCAACCATTCAAAAGACAAGATTTGAGGTTCATACCATCACGGCACACTATTGGGCATGTACCAGACTATCACAACACACTATTGGGCATGTACCAGACCATCACAACATACTATTGGGCATGTACCAGGCTTTTAGGGTGTCAAAATAAAAGGAAATTTTGCCTATAAAAAGTAACCCAGTTATCTTTTTCTGTATGTTCCTTCTATTTTCTTCCAAATAAAAATATTAAAATATTGGAAGTATTGTATGTGTTGAGCATCTAGAAGCAAGAGGTCAACTTCCATTGTCTTCCTCCATCGCTCTGCTCCTTGATTTTTAAGACACAGTCTCTGACTGAACCTGTAGCCACCAAACTGGCTAGCCTGGCTGGCCTCATTCTAGAATTACAGATCAGCACGGCCTCACACAGTTTTTTCCATGGGTGCTGGGAGTCCAAACTCGCACCTCATTCTTGCACAGCAAGCGGTTTAGCAATCAAAGCATCTCCCAGCCCAGAAACATTATCTTGTAGAGGAAAAAGGAGAGCAAAAGAGAGATTAAACCCCACTTGACAGCCAAAAATTTCAAATAGGTTAGTGGATAAAGGAGCTGAGTTTTCTGCATTACATGACTTGTCTCTGGTCTAAATCACACTTTACTGTATCAGCATCAACCAGGTGAGCTGCTCCACTTGTGCAAACCACTGCCCATGTAGACCCCACGTGGCTCCTTCTCCTCTTCACAATTCCCCCTTCAGCACATTGATCTTGAGGGCAGCCCCTAATACATTCACACCAAACCGGTACTCCAATATACAGCTCAACCCTAGCCTGTTTAACTTAATTTTGTTAGACAAATAATTTATATACATATGTGTAGCCTATATATTTTGGGGGCCCAATATGATGTTTTAGTTTGTGTTTATAATACAAAATGACAAAGCAACTAATCAGCAAATCTATAACTTCAGCTACTTATCCTTCTTTTGTTCAGAAGCCATTTTAAACTGTCTAGCAGTTGTTAAATACATAATAGACCATAGTTCTTAAAGATTTGTTTATTTTTACATGTGTGTGAGAGAGAGAAATATTGTGTGTGTGTGTCTGTGTGTGTGTGAATGTGCACTTGAGTGTAGCAGCTGTGGAGTCCAGAAGAGAATGTGGGATCTCCTGGATCTGGAATGTCAAGTCCTTGGGAGCCATCTGACATGAGTTGGGAGACTGAATTTGTGCCCTCTGCAAGAGCAGTGTGCTTCCTTAACCACTGAGGCATCTCTCCAGCCCTACATTGGTCACCACTCTGTAAAACTAGTCTCTCCAGCTTCTTCTTGCTGTCCAAATGAAGTTCACACCCCTTGATCAAGGCATCCTTTCCCTTAGCCGCCCGTTCTCCTCCCCTGTTGCTAGTTGAGGGGAGAGGGTTTCTCCAGGCAGTGCCTGTGTCTCCCTAGGGAACCCTTAGGTCTCTCCAGGGAGCCCTAATGGTTTCATAGCCCTGTACTGACCCCCAAAACCTCCACAAAAGATAGCTGAGCATCTCCAATTGCTTGAACCTCCGATGATCGGCCAAGTTTGGCAACAGGTTGATCGAGAAACCTTAAAGATCAGACATTACCAGCAAACCAGAAAATAGATATGGTAGTATCGGGTTCTCTGGGGAGAAGGGGAAATCACAAGAAACCATTTTGCCCATGCATGTAACACTGCCTGGAGATGGCATTTTGTGGACTCCAGCAGGTGTGAGCCATAGGATTTCACTAGGAAAAGAAAGAGAAGAGCCTTTCAAGCAAAGGCAAAGTCTGCAGTCACAACACCTTGAACATGCTTGCTTTTATCTGGTGTCAAAAGCTAAGCAGAGGTGCACCTGATCAGTCCTTGGATGGAAGACTATAAACAAAGTCTTGGAAGAAATAAAGAAGCGTAGTACTCACAATATGTTGAGACACAGACCAAAAGAAAATGAGATTAGCATCAGAGAAGACCTTGCTGTTCAGTGCAGCAGTAAGCTTCTGGGTCTCAACTGGAAAAAAAAAAAAAAAAAAAAAGAGGAAAACAGATTCTTACATTACAATGCATAACAGTAGCAAAATTACAGTTATAAAGTAACAACAAAAATAATTTTACGGTTGGGGAGTCACCACAACTACATTAAAGGGTCACAGCATTAAGAAGGTTGAGAATCACTACTTTAGTGGATGCTGAAGGGATTGAGCATTGTCATAGTGGCCAACACTAAATCCTTTAAACTAGGAGGTGGGTGGTGAGGACTTTAAATGCTGCCTAGCCTACTACTTCCTGTTGTTATAATAAACACTGTGCCCAAAGGGAACCTAGGGAGGGTGTAGCGATGAGGAGAGGCTCGCAGCCGCACGGCTCCCAGGCTGCCTGGATAGCTTAAGCCCCAAAATAACCACACGGAAATTGTATTAATTAAATTACTGCCTGGCCCATTAGTTCTAGCCTCTTATTGGCTAATTTTCACATATTTGTTTAACCCATCTCCATTAATGTGTATCGCCACTTGACTGTGGCTTACCGGCATGACTCTAACCAGCGTCCATCTCAGGCAGTAGAAATATGGCGTCTGTCACACTACCTTCTTCCCAGCATTCTGTTCCGTCTACTCCGCCTACCTAAGTCTGCCCTATCAAAAGGCCAAGGCAGTTTCTTTATTCAACCAATGAAAGCAACACATAAACAGAAGAGCTTCCTACACCAGGAGGGAAGGGATTATTTCACCTTAAAATTTGGCTCATTATCATTATTGAAGGAAGCCAAGGCAGGAGGTGACACAGAAGCCAATGGAGGAGAGCTGCTTACAAGCTTGCTTTTCCATGGCTTGCTCAGCTTACTTTCTTATACAACCAGGATGACCTACTCAGGGCAGGCACTGCCCACAATGGGCTGAGCCCTCCCACATCAGTTGTTGATCAAGAAAATGCTTCCTGGATGTCCATGGTCCAATCTGGTGAAGGCAATTCCTCAGTTAAGGAGTCTTCTTCTCAGGTGACTCTGATTTGTGATGGAAAGACAAACTGACACTGTTCTAAACTCCAACCCTGGATAGCCTTCCCTAGGAAGCTTAAAACCTCACACACTGGGGCTGCTGAGATGGCCCAGAGGTAACAGTGCTCACTGCCAACTCCAGCTACTCAAGCTTGATGCCAGGAGCCCATATGGTTGGAGAAGAGAAGCAGGTCCTATAGTTACCCTCACCTCCATGCCTGTGCCCAGTCATGTGCATGCACACACATAAATAACTACAAAAAGATCAAATTTTAAGTATACATATTTAGCTCCTGGACAACAAATTGCAAGGAAATGTATCCAAGCACCAATTATTACTTTAAAGAATCAAGACACTTCCCAAAACTAGCTCAAAGGCCTCGCCAGTACATACCCCTAAAGTCTATAATTTAGAGGGCTGGAGAGATGGCTCAATATTAAGAGTACTTGTTACTCTAGAAGAGGACCTCAGTTCAGTTTCCAGCACCCACCTGGTAGGGTCACACCATGTAGTACAATCTGTAACCTCAGCACAAGGGGATCTGACACCCTCTTCTGACCTCCCAGTGCATACAAATATATGCAAGCAAACTGTCATATATACAAGATAAAATAAGTAACTCTAAAAATACATTTCAAATCAATAATTTATTGCTACGCAGATGAATCTAAAACTTTCTGTAGATGAAGAATGACTCAGTAACAAGTGCTGGATTGGTTGGGGGTCTTTATTCATGCACAGCCTCTCATTAGCCCATCAGCTAGATGTGGATAATAGGCACAATTGTATTTCTTGTCTTTGCAAAACTACATATACAGTTCTTCTAGAAAACGCAAACCCCTACGAGTTTGGAAATTTGCAGAGAGCAAAGAGTGAATGTATTTAAAGGATGGCAATGCAGCAGCAATCAAAATTGCACAGCACAAGCAAACAATAACAAGGTAAGAACAAAAAAAAGAACTGAATCAAATTCTACCTGGGCATGCAGAAAATGCTACGTTGTTAAGTAGTTTTAAGAGGAATAGGGATGGATGTGTTTCTGAAGTGATGGTTTCAATGGTACCAGGAATTACGAATACATTATAAGGGTATGCAAGAGACCTTAGCTTTCCAGGCAAAGGGACATTGTCTTCTGCTGACTTAGCCCATTATGATATAGAAGAGGCGGTTAAACCAAAATGAACATGACAGAAAGATAATTGCACATCATATTTAAAACCTATCCCTAGCACCACCACCAATAAAAAGGATCTAAATTTCAAACTAATAAAGATAGGCAGAGAAGTGGTAAGTATTTCAACATAACTCATAATGCCAAACAGCATAGATAACTCAATAAAACAAAACTAGCCCCAGGTACCTGGCTTTATACATCATCAGAGAATTCATTTTCTTCAGTTCGCCACCTACAACAGAGCAGAGTTTATTAGAGACACCTGGGAAATAAGGCGTCTCAGGAAGCTTTGTGGCTGAAGCTCCTGGTCAAAGGTCTCCACCAAAATTGAATGAGCCATGAGCAATAATTTCTATGGTCTTGTTTGTATAAAGAAAGTAGGAAAGAGGCAAAGAAGATGACAAGATGCGGCGACCTTACTAGGGCAAAGGGCGTCTGTTAGGACCAACTGCCTTCAACTTTGCACATAGAAGACCAAAGTACCCTAAATCTTTCTAGAAGTGCCCATTTGGAAATGGACACAGAGCTAGCATCCCATGGTTCTGCAACAGCAGATAGCTAAGACAAAGAAAAACAGGGCAAAGTTAGACACTGAAGGTATTAGGAAATTGGAACTTTTAAAATTTGAATTCTTCATGAAATCCAAACAACAGGAACTCCCCCCCTCCTTTTGTAAGATTTATTTATTTATTTTGTATACAATGTTCTGCCTGCATGTACACCTGCAGGCCAAAAGAGGGCACCAGATCTCATTACAGATGGTTGTGAGCCACCGTGTGGTTGTTAGGAATTGAACTCAGAGTCTTTGGAAGGACAGCCAGTGCTCTTAACCACTGAGCCATCCCCCCAGCCCCCAGGAACCCTTTCTTTCTTTTTTCTGGTTTTCTTTGCTTTATGTTTAAAAATCACTTATGAGTGAGTACATATGATAGTTGTTTTCTGGGTCTGGATTACCTCACTCAATATGATGTCTTCTAGCTCCATCCATTTGCCTGCAAATTTCAAGATGTCATTATTTTTAAATATACAAAGAACTCAAGAAATTGGTCATCAAAAGAAGAAATAACCCAATTAAAAAAAAATGGAGTACAGACCTAAACAAAGAACTCTCAACAGAGGAATCTAAAATGGCTGAAAGACACTTAAGGAAATGTTCAACATCCTTAGTCATCAGAGAAATACAAATCAAAACAACTCTGAGATTCCATCTTACACCTGTAAGAATGGCCAAGATCAAAAACACTAATGACAATTTATGCTGGAAAGGTTGTAGGGTAAAGGGAACACTCCTGCATTGTTGGTGGGAATGCAAGCTGGTACAGCCCCTTTGGATGTCAATGTGGTGATTTCTCAGAAAACTAGGAAACAAGCTTCCTCAAGACCCAGTAATACTACTTTTGGGTATATATTCAAAGGATGCCCAATCATACCACAAGGACATGTGCTCAGCTATGTTCATAGCAGCATTGTTTGTCATAGCCAGAACCTGGAAACAACCTAAATGCCCCTCGACCAAAGAATGGATAAAGAAAATGTGGTACATTTACACAAAGGAACCCTTTCTTAATCCTGTAGTCATTTGTTAGCTAAACTGCTCCAGTGAAAAGTGTCATTTATGTGGCCACACTTAGAAAGGGTCAATTCTCCACTAGGGTGATAAATTGTGATACCGCAAGCTAAATAAGAAATTTTTTCTCCTGATAAACTAAAAAAATAGCAGATACTACATAAAGATATCTCTCTCTCTTTCTCTCTCTCTCTCTCTCCTTCTCTCTCTCATTGTTTTTAACCAGTCAGTCAACTGATGATGAGTGCTAGGCAAAACACAGTGAATTTCTACAACTAAACTATGACTTCAGAAATAAGTCAGGAAAACTCCATTTAATGAGGGTGCTCTACAAGGCTCGCACTTGCGCACTTGCTCTTAACACTACTCCTCCAAACTCAGAGACAGATGCGGGTGGCATTTACAAAAGAAAGAGGCTGTCATTTCCAGACAAGGAAGTATTTTGTCTTCCTCTAGTTAAATTTGCAGCTCCGTTGACAATGAAGACACTGCAGGGTCACATTGTTTATATTTCACTTCCTGCTGAGTGAGGCTAGTAAGTGTTAACATTGCTGAAAGGGAGCTCCCTTCCAGCAGGCCAACCCTTTACTCCAGAAAAGTCACTGCTAAGGCTACCAACAAGTGCTATAACCAACAGCACATTAAATGGTGACACTTCCTTTTTTATTTGAGATCAGATCTTGTTAGGCAGCGCAGGGTCTCCTAAATCTTGCAATCCTCCTGACTCAGTTTCCCAAGCACTGAGGATATAGGTGCACACAACCACACTGAGGCTTAAAACAAGAACTTTCAACAAGACAAGAGCCTGTCTACTCTGTAATATATGTATTTCTTGAATATTTGTTTCAATTTTTTTTTAAAGATTTGGCTTTTTAAATTTTATACTATCATCATTTGAGATATTTTTGCATAAATAAGTAAAATCAAGATTCCTTCCAGCATATCATCCCAAAGAACTGTGAACTTAGGTGTACCCAGGACCCCACATTTCCAGCCCCCTCTGCAGGTGTGCCCAGGACCCCATGCTTCCAGGCCTCTTTGCACAAAGACTCAGATCACCCCCCAATCACTCCCAAGCATAGCATCCACTTGCAGCAGCTTCATCAGTCTTAAAAATTCACTGAGACACAATGGTGAACCATGGACCAATTATAAGTCTGCTCTTTCTCCAACTTTGTTCTAGAAACTGAAGGGTAAAAAGATCAGATCAACTTGTCCTCATCAGGTTTGATTAGTCCAGGTGTATTTGCATAAACATAAACCACCACCCTAGTGTGAAAACTTGGTCAGAATATCCTGCAGGTTTAAAGTACTGTGTGTATTAGCTGATGGTGCCCATGTCCCAGGTAGTTCATGCAAACCACTTGGTTTAATTCTGAGTGAGCCTGTGAACCAAGCACTGTGACTTCCACGCTTTAAAGAGAGAACCAGGGGCCTGGAGTGGTCAGTAGGCACCATGGACCACGCAAATAATACACACTGAAGAGAACCGGGGGGGGGGGTTACATGCACGAACCCTCTGCTTTTGGCCTTGATGCAGTAGAGATTTATAAAGAAGTCAGGAGCTTCATCTGGCATGGAGACTGGACAAAGAAAGCAGCACGTGTTTCAGACAGGAGTTGACCCTAGAACCAAGTCCAATAGAATGGTGTGCACAAGATGGGCAGTAAGCCTCCAAGCCATCCCAGGGGTCTTCTGGAGGAGGGCTGGAGCCATGTGCTACACATGTCCACAGAACCGGAAAGTGGAGAACAGCTTAACATTGTAGAATTATCTGATGTTCCAGAGCAATCAACTCAGTAAAGTGCTTGATTTTATAACATTCTCAATCACCAGAACCAATGTAAAATTGCTGGGTGTCGTGATACATGCTTGTAATGCCTGCACTGACTGGGGAGGTGGAGGAGGGTGTGTGTGTGTGTGTGTGTGTGTGTGTGTGTGTGTGTGTGTGTGTATACACACATGTCTGGTGACAGGGATGGACTCAAGGACTGGGAGACAGAAACCAAACGACTAGGCTGTTGCACTCAAACAGGATAAAACCTATTTCTTACCGCTCTGATGGAGGGACAGAAAGGACAAATCCAATGACTCTACAGATTGTGACTGACTGACCTGAAGAGAGGGATGGTGGCAATGGCAGGGAGCAAGATTTCTGATTTAGGAGTCTGAGTGATGCCAGATTCTGGGAAAAGGAGACAGAAGGGGAAAGCAAGGGTGGGGCCGGGGGCATGAGATCATCTTTGATTTCATAAACTGTCAGGTTCCCATGGAGCATGGGCTAAGAGTAGAGCCATATCCACTGTGGATGAGGGAGCAGTGTTCATCAAACACGGTGCAGGGGAAAACTGGGGACAATGGTACCCTAGCTTTCTGGTGTGTCCGTGGTGGGTACCTGTGGTGTGCCCCTGGATGGGAAACCTTGAAGCCCCATGAACAAGGAGAGGTGCACACTCCCAGAATTACTCCCAAGGGAGGAGCAAAGAGTCCCTTCTCCTGGCCACAGCTTGCTCACCCGATGGGTGGCGGCGTTCTACCTACAAGATGGCCTCAGAGGAGGCCCTGCCCATTTGCCCTTTGGTCCTTCAACAAAAAGGCCAGTTAGGATAAATAATTTTACCTCATTGTTTATGACTCTCTGAAGGGGGTGACATGATGACCTAATTCTGCACTATAATATCTCCAAATAGGAACCCAAGTGCACGGGAAGTACAGGTCACGGGGATTTCCTGCGGTCCTTTAGCCATTGGTAAAGTCAGCTCGCTCCTTCATATGTTTTGGTCAAGGTATTCTGTCGTTTATAATCACACGTGAGATTGTTTAAACATCATTTGCCTTCCTAGTCTGCCCATGCCTAGTTGTATACACTCAGCACTCTAGTTGGCACCTGACATTCAGTAAAAGCTTATGCTACGCCCACTGTGTGTCAGAAGCCAGGCTGAATCTTAGGGATGTGAGATGCTGGGACCTGGTTCCTACCACTGGATTGTTTATAGCCAGTTTATTATCTTCTAAGGGCACAAATTCTGACTCTGTTTCAAGGAAACTTCCTTGGTGTCTCTGCACCAACCCCTGAAGAGTTCAAGGCAAACACAGCCCAGGTAAAGGAAGCTCCCACAAGATACCAGCTGTAGTCTGAGCCATGCCGCCACCACCTTCATGAAATCAGCTGTGTATTTTTTGGTCTGTCATGATTGTTGGCATGTGGGCATGATGTGGACTCACAGAAGGAGCACATTGGTAGTCATTGGACCCTCCTGTCCGTTTCTCCCCCACCATTTTCTATGAAATCCCACCCTAATGATATGTAGTCTCAGGGTTTCAGAAGGTGCCACAGTCCAGGCTGGGAAGGCCAAAGGAGAGAATGCCCACCCCACTTGTGTGGCTGTAGGGACGCTGAAGTCCATACTGGGTAAAGTTTCCAGTGTGGCTGCTTTGGGCTCACTCAGGTTTCTGTCACCAAGCTCCGTGTAAGTAATCCCAATAAGTTCTCTGGTGGAAGTGAGCTTTGGGTTGTCACAGGGACTTCAAAGGGAGAGGCAGACATTCACATTCCTCCACCCCCAAAAAAGGAAATTAGCAATGGCTTCACATAAGACAGGATCAGAAATGCTCAGGGAACTTCTAATTGCTCTTACAGGTGATTAAGAGTGATATCCGTTTCAACTCTTAAGCAAGAGGGTGTCCTTATTTCATTAAGAGTGCCCATTGTTACTTTTCTTATTTGGACTTTGAGCTATTTCACTAGAACCTGGAAATCAGATAGCACCGCCCATTCCCACCACATGCCTGGACTCCTAGAACAGCGTGGTCAAAGACAAGAGTTGCATATTTGTCCTTGACATTGAGACCATTAAATTTTTCTGCCCCAAAATAAAAATTTCCAGAAGTCAGTTAAAGAAAGCAGAGCTCTAACACATGATCGGAACGGATGAGTCTTGGGGAGCACCGCAATTCACAGAACACGGGCTTAGGGCGTGGCTTCCGTGTATTCCCTTATAAGGAAGAGTAGGGGGCTCTCTCTCACTCTTTTGTGTGTGGTCAGAGATCAGATCCTGCATCCATAGACCCCAGGGCAGAATGGAAGACTGCGGAGGCTCTCTACCTTGTTATTCTTAAATGTTCCCTAGTAAATCTTTGTTATCCTTCTATTCGGACTCTGGCAGATTCACTTGACGTCGCCTACATATTTTTGTGGTTGCTGTTTACAAACACTGTAAGTTTACAAAGATTAAACAGTGAACACTGAACACTCTCATCCCAAGAGTCAGGTAGCAATTCATCTATCAATCATCTGTCTATTTATCCATCCATCTACCTATCTGCCTACTTACCTTACTTATATCTCTTTCACTCTCTATTTTACTCTCCCACCCCTACACGCGCGCGCACACACACACACACACACGCACACGCGCACACATACACACGCACACACACACACACACACACACACACACACACGCACACACACACACGCACACACACACACACACGCGCACACACACACACACTCATTTGTTTTTACATGAGGTCTCACTGTGTAGCCCTGGCTGGCCTGGAACTCACTATGTAGACCAGGATAACACTGAACTCATGACTATCCAACGCTGGGATGCAAAGCACGGGCTACCCTACCCAGCTTCCACATTTGTCACAAACAGATTACATAAACAGATGTAATAATTTGTTTATCAGGTATAATCTATATGCTACTCAATTTGCCCATTTTAAAGAACACATCTTAATTATTTTTAATATTTATCTGAATTATACAGCTGTAATCACTGTAATTTCTGAACCGTTGTGTTATGGCTAAAAAGAAACCCCATATACATCACAGTTGCAACCTTTCTTCCTCCTCCCCAGACATCGGATGTATCCACAGCTGATCTGTATGCGTATGTCTACATATTCCCACACTGAATGCTTCATATAGAGACAATCCTACCTTTCATTCATCTTTTTCACTAAGTTTTGCTATTACAGAGAGTAATACATTTAAAGTTTACCCACGTTATAGAGTCTATCAATACTTTCTTGTAATGGCTAGCTATTATTCTATTGCATGGATAGAGCACATTTTGTTGATTGATTGTTGGCGGAGTTGTGAGTTAGTTCCTCTTCCAGGCTATGATGAATAATAATACCATGAACAGTCGTCTGTAAGTGTGTCCTGCCTGTATACCTTGGCCTGACTGGCTGGGAGATAAGCCAGCTCTGTGCCCAGGCCTTCAATGTAGCTTCTGTTTGCTTGAATATGAACTCTGGATCGATCACACAGCTTGTGGATATTTTTCTCACACCCCATGGCTTGCCTTTGACTCAGTTTTCCCAGCACTGCTTGTTGGTGAGGCCGTCCTTTCTCCACACGTGTTCTTGATATACATCAGGACCAACTGATCGTAAAGCGTGAATTCTGTGCTAGGCTCCTCTCCTACATCCGTCCACTTGTTTGCTCTCATGTCAGCACCCTGCTAATATTTAACCTTTAAACAGACCTACAAGACTGTTTCCCCAAACACTGAACTCTTTGTAATTTCTCCAAGAAATGTGTGGGGTTTGTATTTTCTCCCCACCCTTCAACACTGGTGATTAGCCATCTTTTTGTTGTTGACTACCCCAGTGTAAATGAAGTGGGACCTCATGGCTGTGTTGATTTGATTTTCCCTGTTGGCTAATTATCTCATGGCTTTTTGATGCCTAAAGTTCTAAGGTGTGCTTCCCCCCATACTGAGATGAAAACCTGTCTTCTGAGATCTTACCAATATAAAACCATAGCATCTGTTGGGCCCCCTTGATATCAGTAGCAGCTGAAAGTCCCATCAGTGACTAGAGGGAACCATTAATGGTGCAGTTGATATAAGATAGCAGATAGACTATGCCCATATGCTTTGGGTTTCAGAAAGAAAGAAGCAAAAATACCATTAAAGTTTTACCAATTACAGTGGGTCAGTCCAAGACCCTACTTAAGCAGGCTCTCGTTTTTCTAAACAAAAAGAAAAACAGGAATTGGAAAGAGCAAAATATAGTCCTGTGAATAGCCCCAGAGAATATCTAGATTAACCCTGTGCCCTAGACTGGAGAACAGATCATAGGAAAATGAAGTTCCAACTCCAAGAACAAATGAGGGCGCTGAGTATGTTCAACCTTCAGCTGCCGTCACCATGGAGATGATCATGACCACTGCCCGAAAGCACGATGCTGTGCGCCCATCCCCCTTCCCCTTTCTATTAGCCCTCTACCCTGAGATGTGTATGAATCATCATACATTATACAAAATTACAGAAATCACTTGCTAGATGATGGAGTTCTTAGAATCACTGAAACTTGAATGTTCTAAAAACGCTACCTAGTGCTCCTATGATTTATTTAGCATATGATATTTATCAGTAACACAAAGTTTAAAAAACTTGAAAGTCACTGTTTGGGATGAGACTGTCACTGAACACATTGCCTATTCAAGCTGAGTAAGCACACACCTTCCCAGGACCCCTGGCTATACCTGCACCCTGGGACAGTCGGGACATGTTCTTCTATAGCTGATCATCCACGTCACCCTCACGCTGTATCACATGGGTGATCTTTATAACACACTGATGCTTCCTCCTACTCCCCAGAATTCCCTTGCAATTGTTCCAAGTATAACCTAAACATCAAACGCCAAAAAGCTCTCTAGAGAACCAGACTCAGGACATCTTTGAAAGACTTGGTGAGGCCCTAATGGAAATTCACTTTCATGCAAACTACCAACCCAGGCAGCCACTGTCTGATACTCACTCTCCTCCCTAAAGGGCCCCAGAGCCTTCCCGCTTGCTCACTGTCAGCCTCACAGAAACAACCTTCAAACCTAAGGGCAAGGAAAGCCTGCCACTCCGGTTGGCAGCGAACTCTAGGTCCAATCCATTTAAATTTTTTTCTTCAAGTTCACCGAAGTCGTCAAAGAACCCCAGAGGTCATGAGGTCTAAACCACTCGCTTTGTGGATGCGGCACAGAGAAACATCTTCAATCTTGATGGAGGACCCGAAGGCCACCTCTCCACCAGATACACGCTGTCTTTGAGCAAAGGATGCTTAAGAGGGGAAAGATGGATCTGTGGTCAAAAGTTCATCACCAAAATGTTTGTTAACGAGGTTGAAAGTTTCCACGCCAACCCAGAGAGGCCAGGTGGCTCCCATTCTTTCAGTTCACATTCATCTAATTATGGGTAGGTACAGTAATTAGAAACAGGCAAGGATTCAGGAAATGGAAACCTCTAATACAATTCTGTGTGGAAGAGCCAGCGTCCACAATGGCAAGCAGCTGGGACTCGTGCAGTCTGGTCTGAGGGAAGTAAAAAGAAGTGCACTCCAGGAGTTGGAAAAGCCGGTTTAAAAGACAGGTCCCAAAGTCTAAGTGCTTCAGCCCCTCCTGGATAGCAAGCTCTGTCTGTAGGCCGAGCCACCATCCAGTTTCTGTTTGAAGAGGGCTAGGCGAGATTCACTGCACATGCTTGCTTGTAGTCAGGAAGTTGTTCCACGAGTAGGTACCACATGTCCTCTCTTTACACTAGCCCGTGTAACCCTTGAAGCCATTCTGTGAGGTACATACCCCCACTTGGCAAAAGAGGTAAGTGAGGGATAGGATGTCTGAGTTATCATCACCTTCTGCCCCTGAATTCCAGTCAGGAGTGGTGTCAAGACTAAGAGTCACATCCATCCAGGAACAAAGTTCTGGCATCCTGTATGCCACACCATCGACCCCTTCCCACATCAGCAACCTCCATTCCTAAAGAGGACCAATCTCACCCTGACAGTCAGGGTGCACAGAAGCACCAGGATCCTGAGCAGAGTGGGCATTGGAATGCAGGCCATGCCACCCCCTGAGAACACGCCCCTCCTGAGGCTAGGAAAGTGCTCCTAGGAGTTCTGCCATCCCAGACCTGCAGACGCAGGCATGTGCGCTGCTGTGGTTCGCTGCAAGGAGACCCCAGATCCACAGCGACTGTCTGAACCATCTGGCTCAGTTGCCTGTCACACTGCCATGTCAGCCGAGCACAGGCCTCCAGCAGACACAGTTTAGCAAGCTCACAGCTCAGTGATTCCCTAGATGAATTACCCACACTTTGAGGCCAAATTTTCCGCAAAGCCAGCTGCAGGTTGGCTTCTCTTGGTTGCCATCTGTCTTGTCAACAGGACGTGATATATAGGTCATCATTTTCCCCTCTGGTACTCACCAGCTGGGCTATAGTAGTTGTGTGGTAGTTAGGGGCTAATATTCTCTCTCTCTGTGACTGTGTCTGTGTCTGCCGGTCTCTCTCTTTCTCTCTCCACTCCCAAACTGTGACCTGACCAAACCTAAATGAAGGAAGGATTTGCTCTGGTCCAGTCTGGAGGACTATGGTCCATTTCTGGAGGCAGGTAGGGAGTACGAAGGGCTGGTCGCACTGTGTCCTTAGTCAGGAAGATGAGGGAGATGGATGGCAGTCCTCAGTTTGCTCGATCTCTTTCTCTGTTTCCTCATTTTAGGGTCACAGTTCATGGGGTGGTGACCCCCACATTCAGAGTAGGTCTTCCTTTCTCAGTTAAATCTCCCTGGAAATGCCCTAACAGTATGCCTCCTGGGTGGCTCTCAATCCAGTGAAGTCAGCAGTGGCGATTAACCAGCGTGCCCCTCCCTTGGCCTCCCCTCCTTCTGCCTTCTGATCTTCAAGCTCTTGTGATGGTGGTGAAGCTTCACCTCCTGTCAAATCCAAATACAATTCGAGGCTGCAATGCCCCACTTTACCTGACGGGGGCAGTGTGTAGGATTCTACCTGATGACTGAGGCCCACCCTCCTTTACCCTGAGGTTTTTCCAGGAGCTTCAGGGACACCTTCGCCTGCCTGACAAAAAGCCGAGAAGAGCCTGTGGGCACCAGAACAAAGGCGGGGAGAATCTCCCACAGACACGAGTCCACGTGTACACACACATGCTTGTTCATGGCACCCGGAAGGCCGCTTATGTTTTCCGGATGCCGCACTCCCAAACCTCAAGCCTGAATCGTGCAAGCCTCCAGAGACGCACACGCCAGGAAACACAGCCCCGGGAGCTCGCTAGACCTAGCAGCACTAGGTATGGGAAGCCGCTCAAGATTCAACCAGGTTTCCTAAACAAATGATTGGGAAAGAGAAATAGAGTTCAGAAGAAACTAAGACTTCCCTTCATGTGACTCTCGTCCAGATCCTAACTTGGACAAGAGGAAGAGGAGGGCTGGAGAGATGACTCATCAGTTAAGAGCCCTGGCTACTCTTCCAGAGGACCTGGGTTCGATTCCCAGCACCCACATGGCAGTTTACAACTGAGGGGATCTGGCACCCTCACACAGACGTGCATGCACGTAATATACTGCATAAAAATAAATAAATCTTAAGAAGAAGGAGAGGAGGGGGTAATTGGACAGTGGCTGGAATTAATGATGGTGCTTTTATGTGAGATCATTGGATTCTGATTTTTTCTTATAGGGCATCATTATCCTCAGCTGAATACTGGCATATTTGTGGATGAAGAGATAGGATGGGAGAGGTTTTCTTGGAAACAGTCCAGGGGTAGAAGAGAGAGGGGGCATAGGTGGGAGGAAGTTGGCTCTGGGTTGGCAGTAGTTGGAGCCCACGACTGCAGTGGCAAGACACTGCTCTTAGCATTCTGATGCGTGTTTGGAATGTCCCATGGTGAACAGGAATTATTTTTTAAGGCAGAAGTTAAAAAGTCTCTGCCCAGGAAGACTTCCAGATTGGAACAATCCAACTCTCTCCGTGTCTCTGTCTCAGAAGCCAGGAGTGTGCTGCTTCCCTGGACAAGTGGCTAATACATTCACCATCATGGTCATGTCTTACTATTTGTTGACTTCCTGCCCTAGATGTAGGCCTCTCCTTTGGATCACCTGACATTCTGCATGGGTTTGTCACATGGCCTGGGCATCCCCTGAGTTCTCTCCTCAGCCTCTAGCCTGCATTAAGTGTCCAGCAATAGTGTTTGACTGACTAGAAAAATGTCGGCTGTACTTCTAACCTTAAGGTACCATCTGCAGGCAGTACGCTGCAAGCTATGGTTTTTAAAAGAGTCTGTTTCTATCTCTTCTTTGCTATGTGGATCCAAGCAAGAATCTTAACTTCTCTGAGTCTTGGCCCTCATAAATCATACAGACTGATGGCCTCCCGCCTGCTGGCTCCAATCATAGCCTTCTGTGGTTGTTCCTCAGGAAGAGAGGAGACCTTCACTGGTGGGGACTGCCCAGGTCCCCACACACAAAGCAGCTCCCTAGGTGTCCTCAGTAGCCCTCAGCAGCCCTCAGCTTCAGAGACGCCAGCATGTCAACCCTCTAGCCTTCCCTCTACTTGGTCCTTACTCCCTGGAGTTCCGCGATGACTCTGCACAGATGTCAGGACCTGGGCAAGCTTCGGCACTAAGGTTCTTGTCGTGGAAATCGGCCCCTAATGCCATGATAGAGTAAGGACATTAGCACTCTAGGCAAACCCATTACACGGCTAACCCAGCGAGGGGCTGTTAAGGAGTGAGGGTTACGGTGGAAGCAGGGGTACCTGACTGCAGGAGACAACGTGTCATCTGCTGAGGAAAAGAATCCAGCCTGGCAGGCGTGGCTTGGTTAGCAGATCTGCCAGCAGGCCTAGGGACACGTTAGCGAAGCTGATGTCCCATACAGGATCACCGTGCAATACTGAGTACAGGCCAGCCTGTGTGGAGTCAGCTCGCAAGAGTCCCACCAGCTCCGTTCTCCATGACACCCAGTCCTGCCACTGTCAATGCTGCCAAGGACCCAGCAGAAAGGCCAGTAAGGCTGTGGCTGGGCAGCCTCCCAACAGGGACCCATGGCTGCTGGAGTCCCTGGCTCTTCAAAAAAGCTCGGCAGAGTAATAGGAACGGGTTCATTTAAGATAGAAGAGTTAGCTGAAAAGACGCCTAAGCTATTGGCCAAGCAGTGTTGCAATTCAAAAACAAAGCAAAACAAAAAGCTTGGCAGAGGACAAATGAAGGCCATGCTGAGATAGGGTAAGAGTCTAGTTCCCCGGCCTAGAACAGCTCAGCAGAAGGGAAGGAGGGGGTTCAGGAAGCTGGGGAGAGCCATCATTACCCGGTTCCAGAACACCCGGGCACAGTAGCGGTGCTGACCTTGGAGTGATGGCTCAAGATAGGCCTGGAGCGAGGAAGAAAAACAAACACGTGCTGCCTCTGACACCGTGGCTCTGCTGGGAAAGTCACTTGCTGCCATCCTGCGACCTGAGTTCCATCCCTGGGACCCGCCTGGAAGGAGAGAACTTGTCTTCTGACCTCCATGCCCCCCTGCCCCTCCCCAACACTAAATAAAAATCTAATTTCAAAAATCGTTTTAAAAATACATGCTAAAGATGCCTTATCGTGTCCGGGAAGCTGGTCCTCGGGGAGAACAGATTATAGGGAGGAGCAGGTTCCTGGGAAAGCCAGGGCATGCCTGTGAGGGCTGACTGAGTCCCTACGGTGTCCCCACAGCAAGGCCCGGCAAAAAGCCACGGTCCCCAGAGTTCACTCTGGTAAAGGTGGGATCAGTTTTGGACACAAAATGCCCCAGGAAACAACAGGCACACTTGAGCAGGAAAAGGGTTAAGTCTTTCTTAACTGTTAAGGGCCTTAAGGGGATGCGAGAAAATAGTCCCTTGGGCGGGTGTTTAGAGATCCCTGAGACTATTCCCCAAACCTCACACACTTCCAAGTCTGCTCCAACTCCAGGCTAAGCGGAAGGACGCCTGCGCCTTCTAGTGGACAGTCTTAAGGGCTCCAGAGGCTCCCTTCCTTCATTGGAGAGGACCCAGAAAGGGACAAACAAGAATAAAACTGTGGATCGCTTTACTCTAGTCTCCAGCCGGTTCCCTTTCCTCGCTTCTCCTCAGCGGGCCCCCATCTTCACACAGATCATATCCAAGCTTACATCCTCCCTTCAACCCCTTCCCAGCTTGCTCTTTTGCGCTCATGTAAAACACACTGTGAAGGAATAAAAGAGATTAAAATGGAAGTCTCATCCGGAGAAAGTCAGTTTCAGCAAAACCTGAGCGGAGTCCAGTTCCCACGGTGGTTTGGGCACCAAAGGGGCGTTTCCACGTGGCCGGGAGGCACTTGCAGGGCGCTTTGAACTTCGGGAATTATTTGCACCCTACTTTCGGATAATACAAAGATAGACCAAAGTGGGCAGAAAGAAGCAGCCTGATCTCAGTGATAGGACTTGGAGTCCGGCGGCACCGATGAATGGAAAGCTGGGGAGAAAAGACCCGCCCCACCCCTCACCTTCCGCAGCCCTTGCAGGCATTCATTCCTAAGGGCTCCGAGACAGCAGACACCCCGCAGCCACAGGAGCCTCCAGCTTCCCGTGGACGTCAAGCTGCCCCGAGCCACTCCCTCTGCCACGCCCCATGCTTAGGCCAGGTCTCTGTAGCTTTTCCCGTCCTGATTGCACTTGAGGAAGCCAATCCTGGGGTCTAACTCTGGCAATCTGTGACAAGCAACGCTTAAGAAGTACTCGTACTCGTGGATGCACCCACGCACCCTAGATGTCTGGGCGGCCTTGGCCATGGTTTTTTTATTTTTTATTTTTCCTCTCTCTGTCTCCTTTCTTTAAACCCACCTAGGTCTGTGGCTATGAACCCCTGAATGAAGTTCTATCGCCACCTAGTGGGAAGATCAAAAAGTGCGGCAGGGCCACACCCAGCGTCCTGGTACAGGTGGGCTCAATTGAAGGAGATGAAAATCAATGTATGACTTAAAGACAGAATGGGGTTGAGAAATCCCAAAGTCTGTTTGTGCAGAGGCTAGACCAGTGTGTGTTGAATGCTGGCCAAGGAAGGAGTAGGTGGGCAGAAGAAACCGAGTTTGCGGGATTATCTGAAGAGGCAGATGAAGAGCCTCTGAGCTGAGCTAACCTTTATAAAGCAGCCACAAGCCAGGCTGGGGCAGAGAGCTTCAAGCGTGTTCGCTCCTTCACGCCATCACTTATTAGAGGAAAGCAGGCCGTCAGAAAGCAGGCTCAAGACCCAGTGATTGGTAGGGGTGGAGCTGGAACTTGAACCCAGGTTCTGCCAGTGAGCAGCAAAGCTTTGGTCACAGTATCATACAAACGAAGACAGCTACACCTGAAGCCGCCGAAGATGGGCCGGTGGCTCCGGATGATGGTGCCAATTTCTATGGGTTCAAAATCTCCTGTTGGCAATTTAGGCTCCGTGCCAAAAGAAAGCAATAAAAAGGCACTCACCCATGACTTTCCACGCGGTGATCATCATTTCTTCTCACTGAGGTCCCAACGGTGAGATCGGCTGTTCATCACAGGCAGTGGTGATGTTGGGATTCCCACACATATACACACAGCCGCAGCTTCGGCCCCTTTGCCCTCGGCTTGGTCCTGGCAGGGGGCTTCACATTTTGAAGGAAATAATAACTTTCTGTTTCCTAGTGCTTCTCCATTCTCCCCCTCCTCTTCCCCACCCCAGATGAGATTGACCATACTAGAGACCTGCAATCCAAACATCCACAAAGAAGGCCAAGCCTAGAAAAATCTGAGGTTCGGCCTTCTCGCTGCCAGCTTCCCTGAAGAAGCTGAAGGGTTTGTATTGAGGAATTTCGCCCAGCTCTCTCCACTTCATCTGTACAACGGGAAGTGGCTGGTTCTGCCCGCACAGCTGGCAGCTCAGAGACTGTCAGTTTGTGCCCAGAAAAAATCAAATTCCTTCATCTGCCCACTCAAAAGGTCTGCTGTCCTCCGTTTTAAAGATGTGTGCACTCAGAGACACCACTGTTTAAAAAAAAACAACTGCACAGGCCCAGCAATCGAATGACCCTAGGCCCAGGGGATGGGCAAATGCAGCAACAGAAAGACACACCCCTCTGCCCCCCACCAAACCCCGACTCGGCCTAGGAGTGTAGATCTAACAACTTTAACCACAGCCAGAGGTTTGCAGAAAAAACAAGACTTCCAACAGCTTAGAAAATGTATTCCAGTTGCTTAGAAAGTCAAGTGCAAGTAGATCAGCCTGGAGCCTCCAAGTCACCAGAGTGGACAGGGTGACATCTAGGTCTGCACACAGCCTCTTAATAGTTTGTCAAATCGAATTAGCAGGTGAAGTTTTGAGAGGTTCCCATCTCAGCTCTCTGTTCTTCCCCTTCCTTCGAGACCTAGTGAAAGGGTATCATGCCCTCATCTCCACAGCAGCCTGGCAGGCTCTAGAACCACCTCATCCAAAAGCAGAGTCCTTGGGAACTGTTTCTTGGGTGTTGCCCTTGTCCCTTCGGAGGTACAGTGCTGCTCCATGGTGAGGTCAGACAGGACTCAACACTTGCGTGTTCGCCACATGCTCGGAAGGAGGCTGGCCCTGCCTAGTACTGGTACTTCCTGGACACTTAACTCCCCAGTTCTGACATCTCCAAGCATGGTAGCTAGACCCTTCTCAAAGAAACAACAGAGGGGCCATTCTCCATCACTATCCTCTTATGGGACTCTCAATTGTTCATCCAAAATGTTTGGGGGTGCTTGAGAGATGGCTCAGAGTTTAAGAGCACTGATTGATCTAGAGAACTCATGGCTGTGGACCGTTTAGGCCTTTAAGCCAGTCCACCTGGCAGGTGTGGAGTCCGGATCCACGTTGGGTGCCAGAGGAAGGACGCTTAGAAGAAATCCCACACTAGCTCAGAATTGAGTATAATAGAGGGTTATTTATTTAGGAGTAGACTTACAGATCACAGTCCTCTGCTGGAACAGGGAACAGCAACCATGCTGGAACAGGGAACAGCAACCAAATCCCGCAGCCGGAAAAGAGGCCAGATGTGCGCTTTACATCAGCATATATACTATAAGAGGCCACGCCCAAGTAGGCGGGTAACTTAAAGGCTACTGGTGGTAGGAATTCCTACAGCATCCCAGCACCAACATAGTGGCTCACATCTGTTGGTGAGTCCAGTCCCAAGGGATCCAACACCCTGTTCTAGCCTCCAAGGTCCCTTCAGACATGGTGCAGAAATATACTCATGCACACATACATACACATAAAATATTCTTGACTGTCCAACTTCAGTCTTGGTGAATGCTGACTCTTGACATAGGTTCAAAGCTGAGCACTGCCTAAAGAAGAGCAAAGAATGCCATCTTTACCTGGTTTTCTAGAACCAGAGACAAGAGGTCAGCAGTCATCTATGTGCAAGCTGATGCCAGGAGGGAGCAGCAAGGGACTGACCAAAGGAGATAGAGAGAAAACAAGTAAGGAGTGTTGAGCAGGCCTCTGCTAGGGGCAACCTTCAGAATGTTCCTCAGAGGCAAAGAGGCAGAGACTGTGAGCCACTGATTGGTCCCACCTTAGAAACTGAAGGTCATAAATGAGGTGTTGGCTCACCAGCACTTTGGGCACAGTCTAAGAGTATCCTGGGCAGATTCAGAAAGAGATGGATGGGACACCTCCCACAGGAGCTCCCACAGGCAACTGTCATGGTAGCTAAGCAGAAATAGGTCAGAGACCTTCTGAATCCACTGAAAAAACCTGCCTCAGGAAAACTTGGTACAATAAAAGAAGCCCATCGTCAAGCTGAGAATGAGTTATATTTCTGGGACACTTCAATGGACTCATCTGCCAGTTACTTCTGTTAGGCCCACTTATAAAAGGGTGAATTCAAGCATGTGCCCAAAGCCATGTAAGCTATTAACTAATTTGCATATATGTTGAGGTTCATATGACAAAGACCTTGCCAGGGAATTACCTTATGTAGCAAAGCACTCAATCCTCTTTTGCAGTTTTTACAGTTGATGGTGCTCCATCCAGAACACACCATGTAAGCTGCAACCTAACTGTGGCATTTGGTTTGGCTAGAGACCCCATGGTCAGTGTCCACCATATTCTAACTCCTCAGAGCCGTGAGATCCGAATACTCCCTTTTGTATGTCTGTGAATGTAGTGGACATGTATGGTGTATGAGCATATATGCAGATGAGCACATGGAGAGGCCAGGGGAGGACCTTGGGTGTCCTGTTCTGTCTACCTCATTTCCTTGAGATGGGGTCTTCGCTGAACCAGGAGCTAGACTAAGTCAGCAGGCATCAGCCATCTTCCTGTCTCCACCCTCTACAGTGTTGGGGTCACAAGCATTTGTAGCCCTGCCTGGATTTTTATACCAGCTGAGATCCCAGCTCAGGTAGATTCCCCACGACTGCACACAGCACTCTATTCTAGTTTCATCCTGTTAGGATAAAACACTCTGACCAAAAGCGACTTGGAGAAGAAAGGGTCTGTTTCAGCTGATTCTTCCAGTCACCGTCCATGGCTGAGAGCCAGGGCAGGAACTGGAGGAGGAACCCGCAGGTGAAGGCTGCTGACTAGCTCTCGCTGGCTTGTTTGTTAATAGCTTTCTTATAGGGTCCAGCACCTCCAGTGCCACCCACAGTGGGCTGGGTCCACTCGCTCACCAGTCATCATCCAAGACAACTCCTCAGACACAGCCACAGGCTAATCTGGTAGAGGCGACTCTTCAGTTGCGGCTCCCTCTTCCCAGGTTGTATCAAGTTGACAAGATGATTGATTTCTCTTACCCCCAAATGACATTTCTATTACTTTCAGCCTCAATGTTTTGTAAAAATTATCTTCTGGGTGCTGAGATTTTATTATTATTAAAACAGCAACAAGAACCAATCACTGAAGGTGACTCTGAGTGAACAGATAAGAAAAGCAAAATACATTTTCATAGAGAAACATCCAAATGCAAAGACGTTGGAAATGAAAAACTGAATTCCACACTAACCAAAATGGGTGTGTTCCATTGTCCATGTTAGACATACTTTCCCAAATCAAGTCAACTCTATGCCTTCTGTGAAACAGAATGACCTTGCCTAACACACATGAGGCTGGAAAGTGACTGCAGATGTTAAAAACATGAATCCAGACTTGGAAGCCACATCGGGCACTCAAAAGGGAGGTACATCGTTGTCATGCATGTGACCATTACCATCTCCAGATACAGTTCTGGGCAGCTACCTCTGGGTGCACTCAGAAGACCTACAAGATATCTGAACTCTCATGAAGGAAATATTTTATTCTTAAATAAAAAGTAATGTTGTTGAGCAATGACTAGAAACTAGAGGAGAAGCCTAGGATGTCACTGTACTTCCTCTAAAGTTAAATATTCATGAGAGGTAAATGAGAAAAAGCACACTGGTGGGATATACTGCGACCCAGAGGACCTCTGCGATGTGGGCAGGCATCCTCATCTCCACGTGCTTCATCAAGGATAAAGGGATGTGAGCCAAAAGAATCAGGGCTGGGAGACTTACAAACCTGGCATTTTAATAAAGTTCTGTATGAAGTCAAGCAAGCACCATACACCAAATAACAGGAAACTCTTAGCAATAAATCTAAGACCTTCAGCAACTGTTTCAAGCGGCAATTGCGACTCAGCAGCTACCAGCAGCCAGGCACCCCAGGTGCCCCAGGCGCCCCAGGCACCCCAGGCACCGGCTCTGCCACAGCTGCTAAAGGAACTTTACCTAGATCTCTATCCTTCTATAGAACTCAGGATACAAAGGCTGAGGTGAAATCCTGCTAGCTCACAGAGACTGAATAAATAGCTAACTTCTCTCCTTGCTCGTGTCTCTGGGAATAGGGGGCGTCCTTCTGCTCAGTCCCCACTGAAGACTCCTGCTGCACTTAGTTCCTCCCCACCACTTCCTGCCAGCTAGTTGCTGACTCAGCCTCCTGACCCCAGACTAATTTTATTTAATCAAAGAAATGTAACACATCTTTGCGTTGTTAACAAAAGCAGCAGAAACAAATGTAACACAGTTAAATAACATCCCACAACAGGTTGGGTTTTTTTTTTTTTCTGGTTTATTAAAACAAAATCCATTTCCATGCTTCTCGGGATACACCGTCATCAGGCATAAAAATCAGCCAACATTTCCAAGGCAGTGCCGTTCACAAAATCATACAGTGCTATTCTACAGTAGTAATTCTTTCCAGAACAATCTCGTGTACATTGTACAATGGGCAAATACTGTAACAAACACCCTCCATAGAGACAATTAGCCCTTTAGCTGTTGGGAAGGAAGGTCGAGAGTCTCTAGAAGCAATCATTGCTTGTACTAAACTAAATGCCAGATGGCAACTCTCAAGCTTCTAAAAAGTGTTAAAAAACAGATTTACATCCCATAGTAAGTCTTATAAACTTCAAAGATAGAGTCTATCATTTCAAAACACTACAGTTATCTATGGATAAAAATCTGCATTCAATTGTGCAGTGTTTTCTTGTAGATCTGAATTAAAACCTTTATTATTTACCCCAATTTATCCTTGCATTAATTCTGCTATTTTCAGTTTAAAAGGCTAGAGCCGTGGGTAGCTGATTTCCATCAAAGGAAAGCACTCCAGCCAATGTTCTGTGCTTACGCTTTCCAGCGCGGGAAAATAACGTCCTCACTCGGTGCATCGTGCATGATAACAAAAGCCTGCAGATTCCGCTTTGGCGCCACTGTCTGTGACCAACCGGTCTGCTTAAAGAACTAATTAATGTAGCTTCCCAAAATGTTTTCCATGGCATGCAGTGAGGCGCCCCAGATGGGAGAAAGGTCCTGAGGTCAAAACAGTTTGGGAAATTCTGGGTTCAGCAGGCTTGTGTAGTGCTGAATGTAGAACCCTTTCAGCACTGCAGTGCACTGCCGTGTTCCATGTACCCCAGAACCCAGACACACATCTCAGAACAGTGTGGGAAACAGGGTGCAGGAACTCCTGTCCGAGCTCCCACTCACTGCCACACCAGATCTACTTTCTGCACTCACCCTCATGATGGCCAAGGTTCAGCAGAGCCAAGAAGGGCACAGCGCATGCACCCTGGTTGCACTCACCTTAGCACTTGGTTCGATAGGATCACAAAAGCAAATACTCCTCCCTCCCCTTTCTGATTTACTTGGGTTAGCCTCATTTAAAAAGCAGTGCAGCTTCATATTGCTTAGTATTAGGTTTTTATTTATTTAATTTGACTCACAGTCTTCCCCTGAAGGGCATGCATTTCAGTTTGACAGAAATGCGATAGAGTAAACTGTAATAAATTATATACAAGCACCAAGTTTGTTTAATCTTCCGAGGAAGCCACCACTGCTGGAAAACAAGGGGACTGTCTCTACTAGCCAACAGACCACCTGCAAGTCTTATCGTGATGCCTTTTCTTTTCTTTTCCTAGCGAGGCACTGAAGAATGCGCTGTACTAAATTAACTCAAGGGTCAGCTTGTTGGGATGAGCATAACTTTGGTTGAGATTTTTCCTCCGTAAAAAAGGTTTCAAAGCACCAGTTAATTACAAAAAGCATGCACACATATCTCACAGTGAGTTAAGTGTCTGGCAACAGCGCGCGAACTGAAGCCCCTAAAATGAAACTGACCTGAAGGGAGGCCGCGGCAAGGGAAGCGCGTGTTTCTCTGCGCAGGCTGCAGAAGCAGCAGTTGTTTGCAGGTGCCAGGCAGGGCAGCAGCGCCCACTGGGAGGTCAGGTCCACAGATTTGCAGCCACCTTCAACAAAACACTTGAGTCCCCAGAAGGGTGTCCCCAAGGGAGTAAGCCAAACTCTCTGGGTATCCTCCAAGTACAGCCGAGGGAAGGGCCACTCCACCCTCGCTAACAACACGGAAGGCTAACAGGTGAACATCTCACTCCACACCCACGTCTACAATGGACAGGGAACTGATGCAGAGGAAAGGGAGATCTGACATGCACAACTGCAAGGGTGGAGACAGCACAGCACAGCACAGCATTATTGCTCTGAGCTCCAAACCAGCCATTTCATGCACTGTGATGCCAGGCAGGATCCCACCCTCCCCGAACACACACGTCTCTTGTAGGATACTATTAGTGTTTAAAATTCAAGTTCAGGAAAGTACAAGTCTCATCCCTAATACTTTTATAAATTCAAATTATCTATGGAACACTCATCAGAAAAGTCCCTATTCCATAAAATCAGAGAGATATGGACAGGAGATTGCTAGAAATTGTACTGTCACATGATCATTCAGAAACCGCCGTAATTACCACAAGTAACTAACAATTATGCTCCTTGCTCACAAAAAGGCACCTACGCCTTGAAAACAGAAAAATTTCATAATTATTTGCCTTTAAGTGGCAATGGAGTTTGGGTATGAAGCCCATATAAATGTCTAAAGAACCAAGGATTCTTCTCAGAGTTTAAAATCTACAAAAGCCTGCAACCATCTGCCACTCTGTAGGGTCACTGTGCATGCCATCTGAGTACTAGTCATCCAGACTGGGAAGCAGCACCCAGCGAGTGAGCAGGGTCTGGAAACCCTAGGCCAGCAGTTGGCAGCCAGTGTGCCACCAGCCAGCCACCCCTCCAGCCGAGCTACAACCAGCATGGAAGCTGACTGGCTGGAGGCCCCTAAGCAGCAGCAGATGCCTGCCCTTAAAGGGCGGGAGGGTGCAGCTGTCAAACAGCGGCAACTCGAAACACTTGCTGGACATTAGTTCCGTGGCACTTTGTCGTGTGAACAAAGCCTCCAGTGCCACTTTCCTGGCCAAGTGCAGCTTCACTTTGCCAACCAGATTCACCTCATGGCACTGGCCCTTTGATCACCGTACCTCACCTCCTGACTCACACAGTATCACCTGCTTTCAGGCAGCCATTGAAACGCACGCTGAGAATGCCAGGCCAGGGCAGAGTCACTCCTCAGTAAAGCACTTGAGAGGAAAGGGCTCTCATGCACACCACAGCTCTGCTGACAGCGGGAAGATGGAAATGGAGAATGGACCCAATTACTTTAAAGGAAACATTATTACATTCTGTACAAGAGTCAGTTCTACAGACACCTCTATGTCCATCACAGTAACTAGTCCTTAAAAGCCAAACTTAAAATGTGAATCTTTAATAAATTCCAAAATAACTTACTGAGATTTCACCTAGTGACCTAGAGATCATGAATCACACATAGCACTGGCCCCGAGTGCTCCACACAGGCCACTGCTACGGTGCTGGGCGGAGCGCAGGTCCACGGGGTGGGCAGAAGGCACGCAGCTTCCTGGAGGTCTCCTCAGGTAAGGCAGGTGGGCCACACCAGGACACCTGCCCCTCTGGGTCAGACTGGAGCCTGCCAGAGACTCCCCTGCCAGCGGCCTCTCCCTCGCTGTAGGTGCCAAGAGAACCCTACAGCACCACGAAACTCAGAATGTACTCCAGGAGTCTCTGCCGGTTGCACTGAGGTAGGAAAGTGCCGCTCAGTTCTAAAACAGAGACTCTCTTTTGCTTGGTCTCTTTGAAAACCTGAAGAGAGAGGTCAGAGAAAACACAAGTCAAGAGACGAGCAGGGTGAGGGGCACTTTGGTAGCAGCGGCAGACATATGTCCAAGACCCAGAAAGACAGAAAGCTGCAGGCTGCTTCACAGAAATGTGGCGTGGAGGTGTGAGTGTTCAGTGTTAGCACTGTAGGTCTGTGGGTCTGACGTAAGCCCGGGAGCATGAGACGGGGTTTCTGGGGGAAGTTCAGTCAGTGCCTTGGCTTTCACAACTAAAGTCAGAAACAAAGCCTCATCAAAGGTCACATGCAGCTCCACGGAGCTCATCATACATGAAGGTAAAGACACCTGAGGCTAATTTTAGCAAAGCTAGTAAACATGCAAGAAAATAACAGACTATGGAATAGTTAACACAGAACTTGCCCAATAGCTGTGACTTCTAGTTTGGGGATGAACGTGAAACCTGCAGAATCAAACACGCCTTCGACATGTTCTGCCCCAACCCTCCCCCTAGGAGATGCATTTCCAATTAGTCCAGCAGAAAATGCTTCTTCTGGACCCCACAGAGGAGAGCAACAGATTAGAGACACACGACAAAAGGGCAGCACGTTCGTGGACACATACCCCGATATCCTTAAACATTTTCACAGCGTTCTTCACAAGACAGAATGTGGCACTCTCAGCTGCAGAGAAACAACAAGGCCCTGTCAGTGTTCAGGCTCCGCCCTCACAAGCCTCAACATTGGAGGCTACAGAGTGTGAAAGCAGAGGTCCAGACTGGAGCAAGGTCCCTGCTGCTACTGGCAACTCCCACAGCCTCCTTCAAATGACCTACTAACTAGCTCTTTAAACCTATTCGATCATCTACTAAGGAAAACAGAGAGAAAAAAAAGAGTCAGAGGAGAGAGGGAAGATACACAGAGCATTCACCTCACAGGGGTTTGTGAGAATCAAACAAAATGGTCTGTAAAACCATCTAAAATGACAGTGACGCGGGGGCGCTTCTGAGACCCATGGCCACACGTGAAGCTCAAGTCCAGAGATCAGGAAACAAGAATTCTAACCCATGTTTGCCACTAACTTGCCAAGGGCCCAGGACAGGTGTCCCTAAGAGGCATGACGGGATTAACCATCTCTACCTCCCTCTGGCCCTGACGCTGACGGCCCTGTAAACCGCCGAGCATGCGCTCAGCTGTGTGGCTGACCGCCTGGACGGATGTGTGACTGACCGCCTGGATGGATGTGTGGCTGACCGCCTGGATGGATGTGTGACTGACCGCCTGGATGGATGTGTGGCTGACCGCCTGGATGGACAGGCACAGAGCTCTTCACTGCCAATGCCCAGTGCCCAACAAGCAAAATGAAAGGGAGTGGCCCTTGTACAGTGAAAGACTACATAGCAGACAGAATCACAGGCAACATGTATGAATCTCACACATCATGTTAACTGCAAAAAAGCAGACAAAGAATACTCAACTGTGCCACTTAATTTATACGACATACCATGGCAGGTCTAAGGAATGAGGGCAGCATAATTCTGCGTTTTCCCCAGTTTCCCAAAATTAACAGATTTATATAATAGGGAAACAGTTCTAAAAGAAGCCAAAACAATGACTCCACATACCATAGACTGCAACATTCCTTTCTGTCCTGGTGAGAAGGTACCTGTGCAGCTTCTGCAGGTACTCAGACTCGGGGACTGGACCACTGAAGTTGTGGACGAAGATGGCAGCAGAGCTGTAGGCCTCTAGCAAGGGCCCCAGGAGCCTCTGCAGGAAGCTGATGAACTCCTGGTGCTCCTTGGACTGGCTCACCTGAGAGGGTGAGGGAGAAGGTGAGGACACAAGAAGGGACAGGAAAGCAGAGCCAGCTGCTTCTTAAGAAGATGCCCCCTCCTGCTAGCACTGCATGAAAGCAGCCAGCTGCCCCAGCACATGGGTAACTAGGAAAGAGCAGCTGAACGTGCGTGCTCTTCAGTGCGTTCATTCCTCCCACAGGACCTGAGGTGGGTCCACTCAGCAATCGTCTAGAAGAATCGTCCCAATCGGCTGACAGGATTATAACGAAGTCTCATCACTGAAAACAGCTGGACTAGGGGCTGAGCCCTACAGGGTTTGCAATCCAAGCATAATAGCCACTCATGCACGCAAAACACAGGGAACAGCAATTATATTTTCCTGTGCATGAAGCAAGACCACTGTCCAAGGGGAAACTAGTAAGACCCACATGGAAAGAGAGGGCGTGCCTAAGTGTCATTTGGAAACAATCACTGCCCTGCGGACACTGGGTACAGATGGACATCAGGTGCCACCGAGTATCTCCTGGAGGTGCTGAAAGTCACCTCCTTTCTTCATCCTAGCTCTTCAAATACTATTCCCTTTCCATTTACCAGTCCCCAAACTTGACAACATAAGGCATTAATTTAAATGACTTTACTCAGTGAAAGGTACCAGAGCTGGCCAGTGCTGGCCCAGAAGTACTCTGGACATGAGTAAGTCACCAGCCCTGTTATCCAGCTGTAACAAACTGAATGCTTCGCTGTTGTACACCCAGAATCCTTCACCAAAGTACCTTCAGATAGCAATCTCGCTGCTCCTCACCAAAATCACTGTCTTCATCTTCCTCGTCACTTCTCCAGTTCAGAGGTTCTGGAAGCTTCTTGTCCCACTGCTGTTCTGCAAGGCCAGGACTGACATCTTCCTGGTCGTCCTGCTGTATCAGGAAGACAGCTGACAGTAAGAACATATGCCGAGGCACACAACCAAGCACCCATCAACCCCGACAAAGCAATCTCTTCTCAGCGCCTGCCTCATCCTTCCCTGCTGTGTATCCTTCATGCTGATTCCAGCCTTGGGAGGCAGCAGGGGAGGACAGATGGAGGGTGAGGGAGAGCTACACGCTCCCAACAGATATCTGCTTTCCCAGTCCCTCTGAAGGACACTGAATCTATCAGAGCAGACCCAGAATCTCAGAAAATAAAAATGCATTACACATAAGCTACAAGTGATATGCTTCCTGTCTCATCCCAGAATGTCAGAGAATCAAATCAAAGTATTGTTTTAATCTAGAAAATACCACTTATAAAAGAAATCAAAATAGTAAACGATCCCAAGACCCTTGTGTCCCATTCTTACTGTCCTTTTCTATCATCTGGACATAAATACATACAGCAAATGTAGTTTATTAGCTGAGCTAAGTGGTAGAAACACTAGTTTAAATAAATAATTGGTAGGAAAAGAAAACGAAGAGCTAAGTAGAGGAAATCAAGGCGGTGTGCTCTCACCTCCGCCACTGTGAGAACGCCGTACTGCATGAACTTCCCCACTGTCTCGTGACAAACTTGGTAAAAAGTCTGGCAGGGCTGGAAAGAAAGTCATTTAAAGGTGAGTTGGCCTCCCCTTCTCTTGGAGGCCGCAGAGCGACTGTCAGCCCTTCCGCTCCACCGCCTCCTCCACCCTGACAAAGTCCTAGGATCTCTGATGTCCATGTCTTGATAAATGGTCATGACCAGGCCAGAGAAAAGAGTCCTTTCCCAGGAATGGCAGTGCACTTATGTGGTCCCACCACGGAGAGAGCTCTGGAGCCCAGCGCCCTGAGTGGGACAAGCCCAGGAAGGACCAACTCCCCGAACCTTTTGGGAAACTTTGTCTCTTTTGTTTTATGATGGTCTCCATGCAGGACCTATCTCACAGTGAAAACAGTTCACACGAGTAATGAACAAGAAGCACAGCACTCCAATAATGTGAAAGACACATAGAAAACATGAGGCCCACTTTAGAAGCCCTATCTGCCCACACCCCTCCTGATCCTGCTACCCAAGTGTCAAACACACATGAAGAGCACATTCAAGACGACCACATTCAAAATGCACACACTCGTGAATGTCCCAATCATGAGTCATATGAGAGAAAAAGAGTACCACAGTGCAAAAACAGATTCTACTTGGTTTTGAGTACCCAAAATCTGCTTACTACATAGCCTCATTTTAACGCCGACTGGTGTAGGGATGTGATAAGAGAAACACTCACACTCCTGAGTCCCTGGGTGTACAAGCTGAGGTGTTCTCTACCCATTTATCATCTGGGTTCCAACATCCACAAGTGAGTGTGCTCCTTACTGACACCCAACACAGCACCTTCTGCCCAGCCACTGAGCAGTAACCTGGGGTCTGACTGAGAACTGCCAGCAATCTCTCATGTCTCAGAGCCAGGGCACTGGGCACTTAGCCAGAAAAACCAAGGCAGTCAAGGCCAAGCTATGTTACTAGTCACTGAGACAGAGTAGACCAGAAAGCTGCAGCCACAGGACAAACGCCCTCTAGAGAAAAGCAAAGGCATTTCACGCATTCATGCGTACAATATGAAAGGATCAGGGAGCACGGCAGAGCCTCCACTCACCAGAGAGATGGTGCCTTCGTTGGAAAGAAGGTAGCACAGGCTGGCTGCCTTCCGCACCAGCTGCTCCTGGCTGACCAAGCTGCCAGTGCCACCAGCAGACCCTCCCGAGCCCCTCTTATTCAGAACAGCATACAGGCTGCAGGCTGAGGAAACACAAGGAACAGTGAGGGACAGTGGGGTCATCAGTGCAAGGTGACCCTTCTATTACCATTAAAGCCTATTAACAAAAACTAACAGTCTGCAGAAGCCTCAGAAATGTAAGCAAAACTCCACAGACTCCCATTCTGTAAGCAGTTCAGGTTCTCTGGTCTCCCACAGCTCTAACTCAGCTCCACAGCAGTGCTGGGAAGGCAATCCAGTGGCAACATTTTCACTGGAGACTAAACTACAGTGGTGCACACCTCAAACAAGGTGCTTGCCAGCTAAACCAAGCAGGCATCCTATGTATTCCAGGCAAACCTCTGAGAACGTTTCAGGCCCTAACGTACCTATGATGGCTTCCATGATGAAGACATGAAGCACCCCGTTGCTGTAGAAGTTGAGTTCGAAGACTGCTGGGACAGTTGTGCTGGGGGTAATGAAAAACTCGTCTTTCCTGCTAGTGTGGGTGATGGTGACACAGTTTCCCAGGAGCTGGATAGCATGCATGACGACATCTTCCGAATTCCCTGAAAATCCCAGGTCAAAGTCACGAGCTAGGACTTCCTCCTTCATCACAAAGAAGTCTTCCACCAATGTGGAGAGGTGGATACCCTACGGAGAGACAAAAACGGACTGTGACGGCAGAAAGTCTCACCTCCCAGACTTTCTTCCTACTGTGGCTGTCCAGCGTGCACACACAGCAACAGGCCCAGACCAGCAACACGAGCAGTAGGGATGTCACAGGCAGATGTCACATCACAAACCCTGAGCACAAGGGACCACCAAGGGAAAGAGACACAGTCTGAGAGTCGTGCTCAGTGCTCAGGGAGGACCTCGCTTGAAGCACACGCCTCCTGAATGTTTAGTTGGTGCCTACATATAGACCCTATGTCTGGTGTCAAGAGCGTGTTAAAGAACATGAAAGACTCCCACAGCAGAGCTGCACAAGCCTATGACGGGAGGGCAGAGGGAGCTCCAACATACAGAGCAACTTTCCTGGAACTTCTCAAGCAGAATGCATACTGTGTGTCACTGAAACACACCTTACTTAACTACACACCGGAGCGAGCATCCTTCTGATCTACACATTTCCAGTCTGGCTCAATCTCATGCAACTTCTTCCCTCTCTGGGCTGGTGAATTCTGCACAGGATGCTCTGCTTCTTGTCACTGTTCATCTCACAGCCTCAGCCTAAAACAGGTAGGTTGACACACACCCAGGCTTCCTAGGACCACCAGGACCACCAGGACCACCGGACGTACCTGCCTGTGTCTGTAAAGGAGCAGGCAGGCCACAATGTGGGTGGACATGATAGCACAGGACTTGCTAGCAGCTGGAAAGAAACAGAGCATTAGTTGGCCTTGCTCTAACTTATGCGAGACCTTGGAAGTACCTTAGCTTTAAACAGGAACGGGGAGCTAACCACATCTTCTACTGTATTTCCTATAGCTGCAACTTACAATGGAAATAAAACTGGATTCGCCAGTGTTCTGGTACAATGGAGCCTCACAACAACCACTAGCCATGAGACATATTCTATGATAGACCAATGAGGTTAGGTCACTAAATAAAGGGTTTTTTTTCTGAAATATCAAGACCCAAAATGTAGGCACATCTGGAACTCTAAGCCCCCGACACCCATTGTGTGCTTTGGCATGCTGTGGGCTATGGCCTTATTTCCTTCTTCTGTGTCTCCATGTGTAAAAATGAAAGTACAAGAGCAAGGAAACAGTAGACTTGAAGTCACAAAATTAGGGCTCAAATTCTAACTTTTACACTAATTGATGTCCTGATTTGGAGTGAATTCCCAAACTCTGGAGTCTCTATTTTTAAAACATGGAGACATTCACTGAGCTGCAGGAAATAGGCTGAAGGCCTGGTAGACACTCATAGCAAGGATGCTCAATACGCTTGCATTTCCTCTTTCACTGTGGCCCAGAGAAGCAGGGAGGAGACACGGAGATACATTTAGAACACACCTATGCTTTGGAGCCCAGCTCTCTGAGTTTGTAGAAAATTATCATCATCTAGAGAACTATGAAATAGAGATGCCATTTGTGAGCCTCTGAAATGACAGTGGATTTAGAAATACTTCACTTGCAATTACAGCTGCCTCAGTGTTTGCAATGTATCCAGCATCATCTAACAGCCATTGGGAAAAATATTTATGAAAAAATTTTAAAACATCAATAAATATGTAAAATAAATAGAAAATAATTCAAGGCCACAAAATATTTTTAGAGACTAGACATCAACACCACTGATTATCAGAAGGTGGCTTTTCTTACTTATTCCACTTCTACCTTCCTTTGACAATTACAAAGAATCTGCTTTGGAATCCACATCTGAGGTGTGGGGTACAGTCACATATTCTTAAGGGCTGGGGGCCTGGCTCAGGGGCAGACACCTGCTTAGAATGTGTGAGGTCCACAATTCCATCCACATACCTACCACACACACACACACACACACACACACACACACACACACACACACACACACACAATCTCTGGCCAGGAGTCAAGCAGGAAAAGCAGCAGCCATAGTGGGATAATGGGAGACTCGAGCTGAAGGAAGGAAAACCCTCAATAACAGTGCCTGCAGGGAAGTGATGAGAATCCAACCAGAAGGGGTCCAGGAAACGGAAAGGAGAGCCAACAAGAGCTGAGCCCCAGGGCAACACAGTGCTATGTTCAGGTCTTCAAGAGCAGAATTCTGCAACTTGAAATTTAAGGACAGCTTGAAGGTGGCCGGCTCACCCTCTGCTCAGAGTTAAGTCTGGATGCACTATTTGTGCACAACTATTCCAGGATAAAAGCAGAAGTTGTCAGAGCCACTGGGTTCATCTGCATCCCCACAACTGAAACAGCTGCAAGATGGGTAGACACTCAACATTTACTGAATTAAAATCTGCATGGGGCTAGAGGAGAAAGAGACACCCAACTATAAGCCCAGATATCATGCCATACAATAGTTCAGGCTAGTTATGAGCAAAAGGATCTACAATCATCCTGACAAAATCTGTTTTAAGAACCATGAGAATTGCTGCACACGGACCTTCCTTATCAGATACCCTCTGGGTATTCTGGGTATTTTTCAGACACCCACCCACCCCTCGCTGTCACTTTCCTTCCAGGTTCTTGCCTATCAGTCTATGGAATAGGTGACAGACTCAAGAGAAACTAACTTGAGCAGACTTCCAACCTGCACGGCCTACACTACCCCACATGTCGTATGACCTGTGCGGTAAGGGTGGCGCTCTACTTACTGAAGAGAATGTGCTCGCCCAGGTTCGCAATCAGTCTTCTTCGGAAGGTTTCATCTACTGTGTTTCTGGACTCGTTACTGGATGTGTCTTGACTTTCATCAGCAGCATCGTTAGGTCTAAAAAGATTTGTAAAAATCAGTCTTCTACACTTCAACTTTATTTGTAATTAATTAATTTATTTATTTATTTTGAGATAGCATCTCATTCTGTCATCCAGGCTAAAATTCCCTACACAGACTAGGCCCACCTCAAGCTTGCAATGCTCTTCCTGCCTTCCAACTTCTGTGGTGACACACATGTACCACACCCAGCCCTATGCACACAATATAGGACTAACTTCTAAATGTATGAATAGGTCTGATCACCATATATTTCTTAAATTTAATTATGAATAGATAATTTCTCTGGATTGTTTTCCTCTACAACGTAGAGCCTAATGCATTTTTTTCAGACAGAATACTTTATTAATGACTAAACAGTCTATTAATACATCACTTCCAAACCCACCGACAGAAAGCATGCAAGAAGCAAAAGACCATGTTTTAGAACATCTGAAAACTCAATATCTTACCTACTATAAAGGAAGGGCTCTAAATTACACTGTATTTTCAGTTCTGGAAAATTCAATTACTATCAAACACTCTTTTATAAATCTTACTCACAATATGCATACACAATTGACGCCCAAATAAATTCAGTTCAGGTATATATATCAAGTCATCTAACAAGATTCACAAAAAGGCTCGACACAAAATTAGACAAAGCCTTCAGAGAGAGAGAGCGCGCGCATTCCCACATCCTTATCAAACCAAGAGGACTGTCACCACACTGAAGACGGGAACAAGAAGGAGCATGCTCCTGCTAACGCTAACCTGCTGTCCCACGCAATGCAGGAAGGACAGTTCCTGAACAGGTGAGCTAGCACAGAGGCTGAACACCCTACCTTGTAGGAAGGATAGCTGGTAACAGTGCTTGCTCCAGAGAAAGGGGAGCAGACACAGGTTTCTGACTTTGGCTTTCTAAATATTCCTGGAAAAATAAAAAGGAAAGAAGAAACCCTTCATAACAACATATAAACTGTATTTTCATCTTCAGCAGTTAAGAGGAACTGCAGACACAAGCTTCAGGTCAGGGCTTCCACAGACTCTCACCTTCAAGGAAAACGGCTGTGCAAAGTCCACCCTGACGTATCCATAGTTCTTCCGCAGCATCCTGATGACACCTCTCGCCACGCTCCAAAGACTCTCATTCTTCTTGGGCTTGCCCTATATATAGCAGTGAAGGGGAGGGTGGTCTGGTATGATGCTGTTTCTTTTGAGACAGTCTCACTATGCTATCCAAACCTGCAATTCTCCAGCCCCACTCTGCCCCCTTGCAACTGCTCAGAAATAGCCATGAGACACTATGCCTGGCTTAGAATAATTTTTTCATAGAAACCTTGATAAGAAGAATGATATGTAAAGAATGAAAAGTGAGTGACTGGCAGACAGTGTTGTCAACCTTCTGACTCTAAGTGGGTCGGGCCACATTCACAGCTACCCTGGGATCATGTGACCCACAGGCGCAGACTGGACAGGCCTGACTGCTTCACCTGAAACCTGACAGAAAGTGCCTAGTATTCAAAGATGCTCACACATGCAGCCGTGTCATTCAGGGGAGGGAACTGAGCAAAGAGAAAAACGTAATGCGAGCACATTGAGAATGCATTCCTTCAGTTCACAGATACAGCTCGGACAGTGAAGGAGATGCCAGCCAGTCTCACGGTGGCCTTCCCACGAATGAGACACAAAGTATTTGCTTGACAAGTCATCCCACAAGGCACACACAGTGATGGCACAAATTGTGGAGAGCCATCAGTCCGCTAAAATTCCTGGTCCGTCCCCTATCCTTAAATCCTCCAACAGCCAGAAATCCTCCAAGTTCTGACACGCTGGAGCACAAACTCTGAAGCACATGCTTTGCCCAAGACTTCCACACTAAGTCAACAAAACCAGCCCCTCTGGCACCCACACACTGCTGGTCAGAGTGGTCAGCTAGCGAAGTGATCTGGGTGATATGCCTGATGGACGGGGCAGTGCTTACAAACTGAGTATCCTTAGATTATAGCTAGCACCTCCCTTCCTCAACACACACAATCCACAGTGAACCCAAAGGGCTCCAGGAGAAATGCACTAAGATTAAAGAGCCTTGTGTGTGATTTATTCACACAGTGGAACATCTCCCCTGTGGGGTCTGAACTGCATTCGAGGATAGCCTCACAAGTGCCTGTGCTTACGCGTAATCAGATACAAAAGAACCACATACATTATTATTATTAATTATTATCATTATTATTATATAAAGTTCAGCAATGCAGAAAACCAATCTCTCTGTAAGAGGCTGGACAAGTGGCTCTCCTGGAGGAAGCTAACAGGAAAGGCCCTGACATCACTCCGTCATCTGGGTGCTAGGTTCACGGGTGATGACTTTCTGATATTCAATCTCAGTGCTTATGACTTGTGCATCCTTTGGCAAAAGTTTGATGAAAAGATTACTCCCATTTCTCATATCAGTTTGCAGTTGCTCAGCCAACGTGCTGAGCAGTGAATCTTCAGGATTCACTGACATTCGCTCAGAATCAAGCCATAGACCTCAGAGAGTAGAGCATGGATACCCACACTGCCCACATAGTGAAGTTCATAGCCCACTGACACGTGGCTTTCCACCTGCAATCCCATGATCAAGGCCAGCACTGACATATGAGTTCACGTACTTCTCCAAGCCCAGGGCAACACAAGACACTCACTCCCAAGCTGACAGACATAATGGAGGCAGCTTACCAAGCCCATTCAAGCAGGTTTCAGATAAGCAACAAGAAAAACCATGTTAGCAAAATGCCACTCTGATCTAACACTAACCATGCAATATAAAAGCAAAGTTCGAAAGGCAAAGACGGCCTTGTGCGGGCTGGCTCCTTACCAGCTGTTCACCATTGTAGTGGCCTTCGATTATCCGATCGTAGGAGATGCCCACAGGAATGACAAGGATGTCAGGGATGGTGTTGGAGGACAGAGTGTCCACTATTACCGACAGCAGCCCTGCCCGAGCACAGGAGGTCTTCCCACTCCGGGAGCGTGTGCCTTCCAGGAAGATCTCCAGGAACTGCTGCTGCTGGAGCAGCTCAACTATGTGCTGAGACAGGAGAGAGTCAGACGTGAGCTAGGACCTCGCAATTCAGATGAGCTCAGAAAAGCAGACTCTTAAGACAAAACAGGGGAAAATGCAACATCACCACTAACTAATCATTTCCCCTTATCCAGAACTGCAGAGGATCCCACCAAAGTCGTACTGGGCACATTACCAAAAAAAAAAAGATCACTCATCTCTGGCCAGTCATCTCCCAAATCAAAGAACAAATTTGTAAAAATCCTAGTTCCAACAACAGCTCCATCGCTCTCCTGTGATGGCTAACACTACAGCGCTGAGGAAAATTAAAGGCCATACGCACCCCATGAAGCAGCGCTCTATAGAGAATGTCTTTGCGCCCATCTGGGGTTTCATCAAGCCTCCTTCTTATGAAGAAGCCCCCAAGCTTGTGAATCAAGGTACTACAAATGAGAGAACGCACGAATTATTTATAAGGAAACATGCAAAGACTCAAATGTCAAGCTACTCCACAGCACCGTCCATACAGACAGAAGTCCCGTATGTCATTCAAATGTTGACAGTGGAAATGCAAAGCTCATTCTTCATACCGTCGACATGCTTCACCCATTCCTCAGCCTCTGGAATACCGCTGCTAATTTCTAAGCCAAAAGGGAGTTCTGATTTGACGTCATCCTCAGAGGTTATGACACAGTTTTGAAGATTTTGGAATGCTTCTAAATTTAAAAGTAGAGAGTCACTGCCTTCAGTTATGTATCCACTGGTGAGTCCTCCAGGCTCCAGTGGACAGTCTGTCCAGTGATCATGCAGATAGGAGTCCTCCAGGCTCTAGTGAACAGTCTGTCCAGTGATCATGCAGATGGGAATCCTCCAGGCTCCAGTGGACAGTCCTGTCCAGTGGTCATGTAGATGGGAATCCTTCAAGCTCTAGTAGATAGCTCTGTCCAGTGGTAACATAGATGGGAGTCCTCCAGGCTCCAGTGGACAGCTCTATTCAGTGCTCACACAGATGGGAGGCCTCCAGGCTCCAGAAGCCAGTTCCAGCCAGTGGTCATGCAGATGGGAGGCCTCCAGGCTCTAGTGGACGGTCCCATCCACTGGTCACACAGATGGGTGGTCCTGGCTAAACTAAATGGCTCACGGCCTGGACAGATAGTTCAGGAATTAAGAGCACTAGCTTCTTGCTAAGGACCCTGGTTCAATTCCCAACACCCACATGGTGGTTCACAACCATCTATAACTCCAATTCCAGGGGATCTGACATGCTTTTCTGAACTCCTTGGGCACCAGGCATGCAAGTGATGCTTATAAATGCATGCAGGCAAAACATTCATACACATGAAAGAAATAAATCTTAAAAAAAATTAAACACAAATGGGTCACATACACAAAAGAAAACAAAAGTAAAAGTCCTGAATTTGAGAAAAGGCTGACTGGTAGGGATGGGGTAAGGTTAACAGAGACGAGAAAAAATAAGAAAGGTTGAGGAGGAGAATCATCAGAATATACTACATACATCTATGAAACTGTCAAAACCAAAATCAATGGCTGAGCATGGTGGTGCATGCCTTTATCCTCAGCACTCAGGAGGCAGAGACAGGATTTTCAAGTTCAGCCTGGCCTACACTGCTGGCCAGCCAGAGTAACAGAGTAAAATCCTGTCTTGGAAACAGAAACAAACAAACAAAAACAACCAATAAAAAGAAAGTTTTTTATACCCTATCCACACTCTCCAAACTCTTAAGTCTCAGACAAATAGACACTGGCCCATGGCAAATTTGCAAAGTGAACAAATGTTCTTTAGGAAAAATTCTCTCGAATAACTAATGAAGGTCCTTATGGTAAAAATAATTTTATCAAACCAAAATCAAATATAAGCACCTTTACAAAGCAGGAAACAGGGGCTAGAGAGACAGCTCAGCAGTAAAGAGCACTAGCTGCTCTTTCAGAGGACCGATGTTCAATGCCCAGCACCTACATGGGATAGCTTAGAATCCTCTGTAACTATAATTCCAGGGAGTCAGATCCCCTCTTCCAACCTGTGTGTTTAAAAAACCAAAACCTAGGTTCATTTGCACACACAGGAACAAAACAATTCTGCTGCCAACCCCAAGACTCTTTCTGCAACACTGATAAGTTTAGATATGAAGTTGAAAGTTTGTCAGATTTCCTGAATGTACAGCCTCAAATAGAGAAATTGTTTTCAAACAAATGTTAGTATTCACACTGGTGTAAACAGACATTAGCATTCACACTGGTGTAAACAGATATTAGCATTCACAATGGCTTAAACAGACATTAGCATTCACACTGGTGTAAACAGACATTAGCGTTCACACTGGTGTAAACAGACATTAGCGTTCACACTGGTGTAAACAGACATTAGCATTCACACTGGTGTAAACAGACATCAGCATTCACACTGGTGTGAACAGACATTAGTTTCACAGTGGTGTGACTAGACATGCTATATTAAAATGTTAATATACTCTGGTATCCTTTATAATCTGCATATGGAAGTCAGGGTGAGATGTGGACGAAGTGCAAAATCACTCTGAAATTCTCAGAATAAATTCAGTGAGGGAACAGTGCACCCTGAGACGTGCTGTCACTGTGAAGACGTAAATGTGGCGAAAGAAAACTGCGAACAGACAAGTTTGTCTATAGCCCGCTATATCTGAAGGAAAGGCAAGCCGAGCCAAGGCTGGCATGAGTTCCTGAAAGGAAACACTCAATTATGAGAAATTATCAACACTGACACTTAATAAAAAGCCTCGCTGAGAACTAGATGAGGAGGAATGAGTATATGAGCTGCTGCCCAGCAGAAGAGACACTTTAGTTCTGAGAGCAGGCCTTCCTGTGTGTCTGTGTCTGTGTCTGTCTGTCCCCCATTCTGTCACTCTGTCTGTCTATCTCTGTCTCTGTCTGTCTATCTCTGTGTGTGTGTATGTGAGTGTGCGTGTGTGCGCGCGCACGCATGCATGAATGTGTACGTGTAGGTGCATGTGAGCCCAGAGCACAACCACGAGCATCATTAACCAAGACCCTATCTACAGTTTGAGACTGGGTCTCTAACAGCCTGGAACCTGACAAACAGGCTAGGATGACTGGCCAGAGAGGCCCGAGGTTCCGCCTGTCCCAACACTAGGATCACAAGCAGACACCACACCCACATTTTTTCCCACCTCAGGTCCTCAAGCCTATAAGCAGTTTACCACCTGTACCATCTTCCTAGTCAACCCTGTTAATAATGTTCTAATTTAGCTTCTCAGTCCCTTGGTGCTGGGAAGACACTCTGGAGTATCGCACGGTTTGTTCTCGTCCCTGGGAAAGGAAAGCGCGTTTCTCCTGCAGGCTCCCACCACACTGCCACTATGCCGGCTGTTGTCTGTGCTCCCATTACACGACAAGCTATTTGATAGCGAGAACTGTATGTGTCTTGTCCATGTTTGCTTGATGCTCATTAGAATAAATCCCACTGGCTTCTGCTGATGACATCAGTCTAGCTAGCTGCAGCACTGTGGGAACCAGGACAGCACCCTGCACCATGAGGCCAAAGCCAGGACTCTGGATGCCACTGTAGGAGGCTCCGCCTTCCAGGCCACCAACTCTTCCTACAGTTTCTCTCTGTGTTCGCCCTCCTAAGTCACGTCAGATCACAGAGCTGGCCTCAGCGCTCTGTGCTGCTCGGAGTTAAGAGTTCCATTTCTCAGTTCCACCCGGCCCTCTCTGGCTCCTCAGCGAGAAGACTTGGTAGAGCAGATCCAGTCTCCTACACCCTCGGCTGAGCCGCACATCTGGACAAGACCTGACTCTTGGGAACTTAGTTCACTAATTCCTTTAGTGAGCCTCTGCCCTCCTCCCCAGGAACACAGCTATACTTCTGGTGTAAGCCCTCATCATTTGCCAGAACTCTCACCAACAGAATCAAAATTAATTTCTTCAATCCCAGAATGGCCACTCAACATACAGGTCTGACCAGATCAGTGTTCAAAACCAGGACAGATGCTACCCTCAGCTCAGAGTTGCTCTTGAACTAGCCCTCACTATCTGTGCAGCTGCCCCTTCAGCCTCTGACCTTTCCTTGAGCTTCCAACTTACCGACCTGCCCACCCATCACGTTCCCACAACCTTGCTCTTGAGTCCCTGCCTTTGAACACACTGCTCCCTTTGAGCAGAACGCACAGCATCCTCTGAGAACGCAGAGAAACACCTCCCAGGTTGCATGGGACTCTCTCCATCACGAGGTCAAGAGAACAGCAGGGTCAGTCTCGCCAGCCTTTCTCTACCACAGTGCCAGCACCTAAGCCTCCTCTGACAGGGCTGGTACCAGACCCTGCTTCACTACTTCCTAATAGCCATCCGGCCACCTGACAAACACTGCCCCTCAAGCTTCCCTAAGCACAGGCCACCATGCAGCCCATACACAGAAATACAGTGAGGAGCAATGTATAAGAGCCAAAGGCTACACAATGAAGCATAATAAATAAAAGGGCTAATGCCACTTTTATAACATGTATCAAAGATAACAAAACAAATCTCAAATTCAAACCAATCCTGTTTTTTGAAACAGAGACTCACTATACAGCCCTGGCAGACCAGTAACCTGCAATGTGCACCAAGACAGCCTAGAATTCAGAAATCCACCTGCCTCAGCCTCTTGAACACTATGACTAAAGGCATGTCCAACAAGTCAGACAGAACAATCTTTTTAATACCTTGAATCTCAAACGAAGCGGATCTCACCTGAAGATGGGAATGTTGAGGTTATTGCCCGAGGCGATGTATGGTGCCTTGATGTTATGGCAGAAAAGAATGAAGGTGAGCAGCAGATAGTCGATGTGGGATCTATGCACCGGCAGGAACAAGAGCGGCAGATTCGTCTAGGGTAGAGGGAGGCACCAACCTTAAAGCTCAGGTGTTAACGGTCGGTCCCACTTTGCCAATGCATTTGGTTACAGTCACTCATCACTGGCTAATCAATGACTCACTCTCCAGTGATCTCCATTGCCTACATATCCAGATATAAGATCCACTACTACAACAACAGCAACTGGGGGGGGGAGAATCAACAAGTTCAAGTCGACCACACCTCTTCTGAGACGCAGTCTTCGTTACAGAAAATGAGCAGAGATTTTTGGAGCCAAGCTTGGTTTAAAACACTAAGAAAATTACTTACTATCTGTGACTTGGGTTAATGTTTCCCTACTACCTACGCCTCCATCTCCCTGTGTATAAAACAGATATTACATGATCTGGTGTTCAGGGTTGTCCCAAGGTAACTTAGAAAAGCAATCCTATACATTTTTGATAGGCCCTGCTTCTCTCCCGAAATGGTACTGCAGTTATCACAAAGTGGGGCGCTCCCAAAAGCCTTCAGGACCCCGACAGCACAGGGGACTCTCTGAACTCTAACAGCACATCACACACTCAGGGGACATGGAGGGAACAGATATCCTCACCTCGGTTGCAGCTTTAACCATCTCAAGCTGACCCTTGTGAATCTGAATGTTCCAGAAGAAACTGTTGAAAAGCTTTAGCAGCACCCAGCCAGTCAGCCTGAAGGAAATAAAAACATTTGAGTCTATACAAACATAGATAAACGTGTATGTTATAAATCTGCATACGGTTCACTTTTGCCTCCCACAGCTTCTGAGTCTACAACCGAAAAGCACTTGTAAATGACTTCATGTGTGTGCACTTAGGTATCTGGACTGATGAATGAGTATTCTAATGTATACAGAAACTGCTCACACAAGCATGTTCTCGCTGTGGACTGTGAACACATTTTCCTCTGAAAGCACTCGGTCTGGCAAAGGTCATACTAAATTAGTGAGCGAAAGGATCCTTCTAACACAGGCAACCACTCCCTGTAAGACACTAGACTCAGCCATCTGAGGAGAATAGGTGACCCATAATACAGTGGCTGCTACCAATCAGCAGGGACAAAGGCAGATCGAAGCCTTTATGCATGGTTTCCTTGAGCTAGGAAAGGAAGACCCAATAATTATAACCGACCTGATAGAAAGACACTGGCTTTGGCCTCAAGCCATCCATCCCCTTCAATACCTGATCATCCCTGGGGAGACAGTAGCAACCATTTCCTGCAGGATCTTCCTGGCTTTCTTTTTCACTTTCTGGATGGCTTTAGACTGCTGCTGGGCAGATCCATCTGGGTTCAACTCAGCAGCCACTTCAGCAATTGCCTCTTGGACTCTGATTTGAAAGTAAAAGACAACGAAACTGATCGTATGTTATTGGGCACATTTGGTATTTTCTAAACTATGGCTATAAATGAATAGGATGGGAAAATACAATAAAATGTCCATTGTCTTTAATAGGCAGAAAATTCAAGTTCTCTTGAAGAAGTAGTATAGTAGCAAAAGAGAAAGTTTAAGTTAGGACCGTTAGCCTTTGTTGTCTATCAAAACCGACAGGCAGGGCTGAGAGATGGGTCAGTGGTGGAGAGTATGCGCTGCTCTTGCAGTGGACCTGAGTGTGGTCCCCAGCGCCCATATCAGGTGGCTCACAACCGCCTGTACCTCCAGTTCTAGTGGACTGGTCACCCCATGGCCTCCTCCTGCTCAGACACATACTCGGATATACATAAGTAACAATAATAACATATAAAAATGGGCAACACATTCCTAAGCCAAAGAATCCCTTATAAATCTGGATAGACCTAACGGTTTCCCTCGGACCCTCTGAGTGACTGCTAGTGAGTAGGGAAAGGACACGTGCGCACACCGCCCACGGTGGAGAATGTACCCACAGAAACTCGTGAAAATGGCTTTATGCAATCCAGTGTAATGAAGAAAGTAAAACAAACAGCCACTAAAAAGTCAAAGGAGTGTATGACTTTCCTTCACAAATCATAATCTGTCATTGTTTATATTGTTACAACACTAGAGCATGTAGAACTCTCTGAGAAGCATTAAAATGGACGGAACTATTTACTTCTTCCGTCTCACAGTTATTTTACAAAGGCAGAGCTCAGGATCAATATCAACACAGTGACAGGAAATGTGCCGAAGGAAGAGCTCATCCCAGCAGACAGATCCTCCTGACTGAGAGCATTTCCAGGACCCTTGCTACCTGGAGGTTTCAACTAGACAGCATTTACTGCATGAGCCTAGGATGTTTCTCTGGTAGCTAACGTGGTATCGTTACTGTCAACTATTCAACATTTAACATGTTTTCCTAAATACTATGAGCCAGCATCATTGGGGTTGGAGCCACTACCCCTGACATGGCTACAAACAAACTTTATGATCTCTAAGCTTTCAGTCACCCCAACTCTGGTCTCCACTGAGGTGGGCCACACTCAAGAGGCAAAGCAGAGAACTCTCACCCAAGCTCCTACCCTTAGTGGCTCAGAAAACTACCTCACAAAGTATGTAGCAAGGTGAACTTCAAATAAAGGTAAATGGGAGGCCTTGGAAACTGTTAGACCTCCTACTTCTCTGTGGTCTCCCCTGAACTAAGGCATTGGGAGGGGCTCTCTGGAACTCCCTTGTTTGACAGAAACTTCTCCCCAAAGAGACAGGTTCTCTGAAATTCCTAGAACCCCGTTCAGCAGGTAGGAAGGCTGCTGGGCCAGGACTCGAAGTCCCAGCAGTGTTGGGGCGATGTCACTAGGCTTCCGAGGAAGGCCCCCGGCTACCTGTGCAAGCTAATCACTCTGTCGCCAGTGAAGTCCCATGGCTCATCTCTCTCCCTCCGAGTGAGCGAAGAACTCTGTCCCTGATACTGTTTTCCCCAGTTCATTCATAATCCCCTGCAGCTATTTACCCCTCAAAATCCCCTAAATCCCCTCGTTTCCTTTTCCTTTCCAATGACTCCAGTTTCCGGCTGCATTAGGCAATCACTCTCCTGGGGGCTGGTACACATTAATGAAGGTGTGTGGCTCTTTTTCTTCACCGTCTGCTGAGGTCAGCCTCCCTTGTGGTAAACATTTTCTCTAAGAGCAAAGAATTTTATTCCTACTACAAGGTTATAGGTATGCAAAAACCATTATACAAAATATCAAGCACTTTGGGCTATCAAAACAGAAAATGGGTTATCCCAATATTCATACTATAGAAAACTGGTGAGGAACCCTAGGCACATGCGCACACACCTCCAACTCATGACATGACTTTCACATTCTAGGAGACTATTCAGGCCACAGTCCATCAGACAGGACTGTCTGCCTATACAGCACCCTCCACCACACTCCACTCTCCTGACTTCCCTCAACTTCTTTTGTGGCTTAACACTTACTGTTCAGAAATGCAAGCATTTCCCTAGAGAGAAAGGCAGAAAAACCGACAGAAGAGGCTTAACCCCCCTCCTCCCACTGCCACACGCAGCCTGCCCCCACCTTCTCAACAGGGCCCCACCTCACCTACTACTGTTCAGTACGTTTTCAGTAATGTTGGTGGCAAACATGCCCTTATGGACGTCCCGTTCTTGAACAAAAAGGATGTAAGAAAGACGCCTTGCCAGCCATCCTCGGTGCCTGCAACAAACACACACAAACTTCTCAGCAAGTCCTGCACACTCCACTACAGTGACTTTCCACAGAGCGCTCAGGGCGCTTAGTCCAGACAGCGGCCCTAGAGGTCCGAATGCTCCGCAGCTGTCTGCTCATTCCTTTCATAGATTCTCGGGGCAAACTGAAACTGGGAAATGGTTTATCAATGCTTAAATTGTCTTATTTTTCTGACTAGTAATCCAAACTGAAAACAGAAGTGACATCTGACTTCATCAATAGCACTACAAAGGCAAGCAAGTGGGGTGTTACTCATTAGCTATGTACGGGCTGGGGGACAGAGGTGTGGACAGCTTGGAGCTACAGCCATAGTCTACAAAGAGGAAACTTGGAGGTTTCTTCCCAACACAAAGGGCTATATTTTTTTTGTATTTAAGCATTCTTCCAAGATAATCACAGAGTCTCAAAGTGAATTAAAAGCTAATCAAGTCAGCTTCTGAATGCCTCCATCTTTCCACTGTAAACACCCATCAGGTCTAAGCGGGAGGACATACTGGTGGAGGTGATGGCCACCACCTGCTGACGAGCTGGGGGGCACAGAGATGCACCTCAGAGTAAGATGCTATGACTCTCGCTGTGTGATTTGAAACAATGTATGACAATGACCGAAAGCAACATTGTTATTTCCTCCATGTGACACTAACAGCAGGCTCAAACAGGAGGTCGACAACTCGGAAAGGTGCAGAGTGGAAGTGTCTGTGAACAACTTCTCCTGTCGCCTGACTCTTCCTTTCCTGTCACTGGCTTCTGAAAGGTGAGCTCCTAGTGCTACATTCTCCCAAGCCCTCTGTGGTGAACATTTCAGATACAACGACAACAGGAAGGCCACGTGTTCTCTGAAATGGCTTTGCAACCTCCAAACATGGATTTGTGTGGTGTGGAAGTGTGGGTGAGCAAGCACCCGAGAACATGAGAGAGTAAGAGCGCATGTGAATGTGTGAGAATGGGCCCAAGCAAGTGTGGCAGGACTGTGCATACCCGTGCTTACAAAAGCTTTGAGCCTTTGTCATTTAACACACAAGAAGCTACACAAACAACTTGTTTCATGAAATAGTTTGAGCTACTATCAGTTCAATATAGCTGACACCTTTTAAAATATCTTAAAAACTGTTCCAATCAGAGATAACAGACAAAAATTATGGCTTCATAGGTAAAATGTCTATTTATATAAAGAAGAAACAGTTTATTTACTTAGGATCACAGTCATGTCTACTATGAAACAGGAAATAAAACAGATTTCATGGATCAGTCTCTCCTCTCTACTTTAAATTTAAACAAAGGAGACAGAGAGGAACCTGAGAAATGGAAAGGAAATGCTTGGATTTGGCCTCTGGTTCTATGACAAAGGTAAACTTGAACACACAACAGGGTCTGGCTACTCTCACACAGGACCCTCTTCATCTGCTAAGAGCAGTGCCATTGAGGGCCAAAGCCATGCACTGCCTTCTTGGGTCACCTCTCTAGAACTTCAAGCATTTCTCCCCCGAGCACCTCTTACCACCTTCGGGCTCCTGTTCTCAGATCCACAAGGACTGGCGGTGTCTTTGGCTGCTGTTTCTCTTGCTTTGCAGACACAGTTTTCTAACTTTCCCTTATATAAAGCAACGGCCCTTTTGTTCCTGGCACCTACCAGGTCCCTATGTACTGAAATTCAGAAATCAGAACTCCTTTTTTTAACTTATCTTTGCTAAGTAAGTCAAAGAACATTTACTGCAAGCAGGGGACTGACAGGAGGGAGAAAGGACAAAGGAAAACAGACAGTGAATCTGAGCACAGTACAGAGACTGACGACATGAAAACACAATGAAACTCACCATCTGTACAGTAGATGCTCACTCATAAAAGGGGACACTTACTAAGGAGGACTCTACAGAGTGGGGAGATTTTCAATCACTTGTCTTATTTTTTCATCCCTGTATTGGCATATGTCTGCACACATGCGAGCATACATGGCAGCCTGGGATGACTTTCAGGAGCTGACACTCTCCTTCCATCATGGGTTTCAGGAATCAGACTCAGAAAGTCAACAAGCTAAGCCATCTCATTTATATGGTCACATTTATATGTTTTTGCTGTATGAAATAGCTACAATGTATCATAAGACACGCAAACCTACATCTCTTGTCAAAGAAATACTTCCTACTTCATAGCAAAAGTCAGTATCTGCATGTGTTAAAGAACAGCACAGGTGACAGGAGGGCAGCAGCCACCGCGGCGGCCTCCAGCGGCCGTCCCGCTTCTGATCTTATATGAGCTCGCTTGTGTCAAAGGCTCACATTCTGCCCACCCTAGACACCACAGGCACATCTTAAAGTATGCTAATTACCATTACAGAGTTTTACTTCTAAGACTTATTAGAAGTATAAAAAATGTCTTTTTACCTTGTGTGAGTTTCATTGATATAAATAACATTCCGCAAACCCAGAGATGGGATACTGGGGTTGAAAAACCTTTCCTATAAAAACAAAATGAATGTAGACGTGAATTCACAGCTAGGTTGATGGTCATGAATCCCAGTAATGTCTCTAGAAGACATTCAAATTTCAAGCATAACAGTAGCAATTGCTGCTTCCAAACTTACAGAATGAAGAAAATACATATTTTGTTAAATAGTACTTTTCATACTTTAAAGATTGTCACTAACTGAAGGTTAACTTTGAAACCTCCATGGTATCCCTTTCCCACCACCACTCTCTCCCCTACAGAGTAGGGACCTACACTCAGCTTCAGCCACAAAGGCACAGATTTCAGTGTTCCCCAAATGCAAACTAAATACCACTTACGGTTTAATTAACCCCTCAGTGCAGAAGACACATGAAAATTACCCATTATATGGGTAATAACATTGAGATTGTCACAACTTGAGCATCCAATCTCAGAGATTTCCATTCTGTAAAACAGCTGAGCACCTCATGGTCACCTAGAAGTATATCTACACTCACTCTCCTGACCGGAGAGCTTGAAAAGATAGTCTACCCCTTTAATAATGTGAGCAAAACAGTAAAAGTCCAAAAATAAATGCAAAGGAAAAATGTGTCAACAAGATGTGAAGATTACTGCAATGAAATCCTTTTATAAAAAACTGGGGTTTCAAAGACTAGATGTCAAATATCAAGAACTATAAAAAAAATGTACTAACATATTATTTTAAATGAGCATGGAAGAAAGTCAAGATGAATGTAGTTCCATCCATTACTACCTCCACACAAAAAGCAACAGCCTGTTACAATATATCCACCCGACCCCAGGCCATAGTCTCAACACCAATAGCTTTGGCTGATAATACACTGTAGCCCTACAGATGCAATACTGTTTGGTGTAGAACTGTAGTTAAGGTATTACCTTGCATTCAAAATTATAATTAGGTGAGAGGTCAGTCTAAAAAGAAAGCCCACATTGCCTTCTATTTAAATTTTTGTTTCCACTGCCCTCTAAATCTGAATTGGCCTCACTCCTGGACTGGCAATTTCCATGCCTTCAGTTGTAGGGAATTCCTGCATTACGGCACTTACAGTTTGCAAGGCACATCTCTAACAAGCCATTCTTGAGCAGACCTCAACACTGAATAGGAAACCGCAAGGCTCTGCCTAAATCTCACCAATGTTAATAAAGCCCTTTATGCAAGCAGAACTGAACCTTCTGCCCAGTCAGCCTCCAGCGGAGAAGGCGCCCAGCACAGTAGCCATTCACACAAGTTACTACCACCCTCTGTAAACAACAGCTTCTGAGTCCTAAGTATTTGGTCCATCCCAAGAACAGCTTAAAAACTAATACAACCTTTCAAAACATAACTCTCACCTTAGAGGAGTAGGGGAAAAAAATTCTATGGTTGCTAACTCATCCCTGCACCAAACGCTCACTTTTCACCCAGTCGGCTCTTCTCATTTCTCAACAAAATAACAAAAACCAAGAACATTCTTGGGGGCTAAAAGTCAGCACCTACCAGGTACTGAGCACTCCATCAACTCTATTTTACTCAAAGTAAAATCTACTCTCCCCCTAACTGTAGATCAGCATTACTGAATAAATGAAGTAACTCCATTTCTTTACCGGAAATGCTTGACTTGGTTCTGCAGGAGTCAAATCCATTAAGACCAAAAACCAAACTCCACAAAACTGAAGCCCTCTAAGGTGAGCAGGAGCGTTCTTACCCAGCTCTGTGGCGTGCAGGAGTAGCAGCACCTTCCCACGAAGGGCCTCTTCCGGCTCATAAGGCTCTCCTTCCATTTTAATGTCGCAGATCTGAAGAACGTAGGTTTGAACCCACAGTCACCCTGATAAGTATAAGAGAGAAATTGTGTCTAAATGGCAAGAGACTTGTTCTCATCTTCTTGGTGTCTAAAATTAAGACATTTCAAATAAAAGAGAAAATTATGCTGTCTCTTAGGGCAGTATAATTACATGTGCCTTGAGTGTTGTTATGTAAAGTACCTTGTTCCACAATCATTTGGGAAAAGTTTGTTAATAAGAAAAGGTTGGTTTCCTAAAACTATAGTTTGTAACAGTTGCTGCATGCTCGATGCAGCATTCACAGGTTTTATCACAGTTCTGGTGCTCGCCAGAGGACAAATGGATAAAAACCCGACATACATATTACCCAGTGGAATATTATTCAGTCACAAAAAAAGGATGAAACCCAAAGAAGCCTGGAGTTCATTATGTTAACAACAGCCAGAACACAAAGGCAACTACTGCCGTTCTTACATGTGTAAGTTGAAAATGTTGATCTCAGAGAAGCAGAGAGTAGAACAGTAACCCAAAGTTGCAAAGGTCAAAGGAACTTGTGACCGTGGGGCAAAGAAATCAGACTACTGAATCCCTAGCTCAGTCAGCCTTATGCCCTTCCAAAACATCCCCAGAGGAAAACGATGAAGGCCAGACACAGCGAGCAGTTGTTCTTACGATACTTCAGAAAAACAAAGTACATTTAGTGACATTCTGTTATCAAAGCATTGAAAGGCAGAGACACGAGTCAAACCCTATTCAAGTGTGTTCAGATTTCTCCTTAACTTTGGGAGATAAAATAATAAACACTGATAAAACAATCTTAAACATAACCAAATATGCCAGGCGTTGGTGCTGCACACCTTTAATTACAGCACTCAGGAGGCAGAGGCAGGTGGATTTCTCGGAGTTTGAGGCCAGTGGTCTGCAGGAAAGCCAAGAGTACACAGAGAAACCCCGTCTCAAAAAACAACAACAAAAATAAATAAATAAAATACTGTTATAAGTTTGTGTTGAGGTATTTTAAACATTCCATGTTAATGAAATAGTAACACAAGAAAATGAATGCTCTTTCAATTAGTTTAATAAGCAAGCTTCCTATTTTTAATGCTTTTAGAGTTTGCTTCCATTATAAAATTCACGCTTTCCCAATATAAGTTGTGGTGTGGGTACTGAAAGAAAAAGAACTTACAAGTATGCCACCCAACACAATGGCCACTGTTTACACCTCCGGGATCTACTTTGTATGTAATGTGATCACCATTTTGAAATTTTCCATCCAGGTTTTTTTCCCAATGAATAGTAGTAAAAATTTTAAATTAGACTGTGAAAACACACTTCTAATGGCTGAAGGAGTTCCCACAGCAGGAAGCAGTTTCTGCAATGATTAATCTCTACTTGATACAGGCGCATAGTTCAGGTGAACTGTTCTGAAGGTTTAAGCTTACCCAGTCCTCACTGGCATGTTTACATCGGCCAAGACTGTACTCTGATGAATTGGGCAGGTAAGAAACGTCTATCGTGCCAAGCATCACTGAAGATTCATCCATGTCACCGCATGCAAGGTCCAATTCATGTGCTATAAGAAATAAGTACTACTCAAGGAAGCATCCTGAAAATGCTGATCTCTACAGGATTCTGTTCAGTAATGGTATCAAATGAACTGACAGGCTAGTGCTGTAAGTCACTGCAGAAAAACCCCAGTGTGGTCGTGCAGTGCTCGCTTATCTGGCCTGCTGTGTTTATGTCTCTGTTAAGCCGTCCTGACTACAGAGGAAAAAGTCAACATTTGTAAACCAGTATTTCCTGAACATACAAGGATACAATGCCTGTACCCTTCAGATTCCTGAGCAAAACTACCATGAATACTCACTTGTAAGAACGAGCAGGTTAACGCCAGCATGCAACAAATAATTATTGCACTTTGTTAATAACTGAGCAATTCCTGAGGATGAAGACATAATTTTTATTATTTATTTATGACTATGTATGCACATATGTGCATATGCATATGACGGCATGAGACCCCCCGGCCTAGAATTACAGGTGCTCGTGAGGCACCTGATGCAGGTGCTGAGAACCAAACTCTGCTCTTCTGAAAGATCAGCAAGCTAACCACTGACCATTTCTTCGGCTGCAGCACAAGCTTACTTTGTGTAATACATGTTATATGTATGGGTACAGGGGTTTTTTATATAATTTTTAAAAACTTTCTTATACAATTTTTAATTATTTTAGCTATATGCTATTTCTCACCTAGCACTAGATTTCTCTCTTAAAATGTACGGATCACCTTCAGTTAACAATTTTCTCTAGAGGGAACACTTGGACTCTGCAATCCCCACGTGGATTTGTTCCAGTAACTTTTTAGCCTCAAAACAGCTGCACCTGCATAAGCAGCCAGCCGACACCAGAGACCAGTAAGCATCGCACCTGGGGGGAAAAGTTCTGTATCATAAAAAGTCGGCTCTTGGCTACCAACTTCCGGTCCAGAATGGCCACACCACAGGGGGAGCACACTCCTGCCTGAGAAAAGAAATGAGGAGATCAGAGGAAGGAGGCTAGTGCCAAGAAAAGTCCACGCCTTGCTTCTCCCGCCCCACAGGGTTTACCAGAGGTCAAGGCAGATTTTTTTTTTTTTTTTTTTTTTTTTTTTTTTACAGGAGAGAGGAGGAGAATTTGAAAAAGAAAAATCGTAAATCCCAAAGGGTCCAAGACAGCTATGCTAAGCAGGGCCGAATACGAAATCTGTCAGTCGGGCACAGGCAGAGGCAGCAGCCCCAATCTGGAGTTTAGAGCCCCGCCTTCAGCCCCGCGTGGGAATTTGGACAAGTTAGTTAATACTGCATTAACTTGCGTTTCCCGTCTGGAGAACGAGCAGCATCGCAGCCGGCTCGACCGGCTCGCGCTGCAGGGAGGGCAGGGGTCTCCACAGCACGCCCGGGACAGCGTGGAGCGCACGGCGCTCGGTCCCACCCCGCGTGGCTGCTGTCAGCGAGCGGTCCCCAGAGCCAGCTGCTCGCGGAGCGCCCCACTGCCTCAGTTTCCCCGGGGGGTCTGAGATGACAGCCCTGCCGCTGGCTGCACCGCAGCCCGGTCCCTCGGGCATTGCCGTGCCCACCCAGCCCGGAGCCCGGCCCACTTCAGGGGGAGAACCCGGAGTCCGCCCGGGACACTTGCAAAGCCTCGGGAGGGCCCAGGGAGAGGGGCGTCCACGCACCTGTCTCCGCGCTCGGGCCCAGCGGCGTCCCGCAGCCGCAGCCCGCCCCGCGCTCTGCTCCACCCGCCAGGCAGCTCGTGCCTGGGCGCCCGCAGCTGCCAGAGCTTCAGCTCTGCGCCTGCTGCAGCGGCGCGCCGCGATGACGCCGGCGGCGCGCGGTAGTGACGTCAGGAGCGGCTGGCCGCCGGGCCCTGCAAAGATGTGCTTGGACGAAGGGTAGGGTGCTTACACTGAGCGTGGGGAGTGAGCCTCATGGTTACCCTGCCCAAGCTGCACGCTTTCGTGCGTCGGCCGGTCTGTCTGTCTGTCTGCCACTTCCTCGTGTGACCTCAGCTGACCTGGGTGCTAGCACCAGACCCCCATGGTGGAGTGCCTGTGGGTGTGTGGGTTTAGGTACCTAAGCGTGATCTTGATCTTTTACGAGACGTGTGAGAGTAAGGTGAATTTGTTAAGAATGTGGAGGCAGGGGTTGCAAAAGGCAGCTTTGTGAAATTTCTGTGAGTGGCTGATCCTCAAAGGGCGGGGAGATGAAGAATGGACAAGGTAAGGCTTGAAAGATTCAAAGCCGCCAAGGCAGCAAGAGTCAGCCTTTTTCCTTTTTGAGGGATATTGAGCAAAACAGTGTATGCGGCGATTGTGCTGAATGACCGTGTTCTGACTTCTGAGGTTGTTGAGATGTACATTCCAAAGCTCTCACCACAAAAACTGCTAAGTGTTTGAAATAATGGTATGCTGATTAGCTCAGCTTACTTATTTAGATTATACTCATAATTCACAACAGCCCCTCATATATGTGTGTGTTTATGTATATAAGCTATTATATATGCATTTACAATTAATACCTTTTTCAAAAACACTTGAGGAAATTCAGGTCAAACATTAGTTCACTTGAGCTATTTAAATGAAACAACACTGGGCAGGAAGGGGCTCTTTTGCAATATTTGCCAGAACTATTGACGAGGCCGATGGTTATCAAAAGCATTAGTAATTTAAAATGAAGAAGATATACCACTCAACACACCTTAAATATGAACTGGAATCTGGGAACACACATAATTAAGACATGGTCTGTCCTCAAGTCACTGCCGTTGTTTCTTGTCCATCTTGTACACTCTCACCCTAATCTTCTGCTCAAACAAACCTTTATGCATGAACAACCCAAAAAAACTTAGACATAGCTCCCTAGTATTGAAATTCCTGGGCCCTGCACATCAGGCCTGCACCTGGAGGCCTCTCTTTCCCCACTCTTCCCCAGCAGCTGTCCCTCCCTTGGTCCTGAGACAGGCTGTGCCACTCCTCCAGCATCCTGTGGTCTCTAAACTAGTTCTCCAGGCCTTCCCTATTCTCTCCGGGTCTCAATTAGTGCATCCTCCTGTGACGTCACAAAGATTAACATAGCAGCGAGTCTTAGGCCCTCATCAATGCGGGTCAGAACTCCACAAGGTTACAAACTCGTGATGCCAGAGCCAGAGTCCTAATCAACGCTCAATGCTGTGTTCTAATATGGACCGCATAAATATTTGAAGCTGTGGCCCAAGAACAAGACCTTGTTAACTTGAACTTTCTACTTCTCTTTATAAGCTCACCTTAAGAAGCACATACTCTCTTCTGGGAAATAACCCCAGAGACTGGAAATGGGTATTCCTGCAATTAGCAGTATAGGCCTTCTTGAAGTCAAAGACCCTGCCTTTCTTTAGCCTCATGTGTACCTTAGCAGAAAAAAAACAAAACAAAATACACTTCACCGAAGTTCTGGAGCACTGTATATTGGCTACAAAGAATATTTTTTTTAAAAAAATGAAATTTTGTGCATAGGATACTGGGCCCTAACAACAAAACAAAACATGAAAGGAAAAAAATTTAAAAAGCCTTAGGTAGAAAGACTGACACAGAAATTCTAAACTATAAGCTAGAGGGAAAATGTCATACATAAAACTCAGTTGTGTGGATTCTTCTTGCACAAGAGATACTGTATGTGTAAATGTGGGTCGCCATGCCAAGAAGTCCGGGTTACTTAATGAAAATTGTTTTGGAAACAGGTGACTCCCTAAGCAATCTATTTTATCAACAGAGTGAATTACAGTAACCAGTCCAGCCGGTCAAGATGGAGCAATGAGTGAATTCACTGCCTGATGTAACATAGCAAAAAACAAACAGGGAGGTATAAAACAATGACTTTCACACATCAGACATCATATATCTGAGATGGACAGTCTAGGGGGAGGGAAGCAAATGAGCGGAGCCCCATAATTACGTTGATTGATCACCTAGAAAGAGGAGAATTCAGAAGTGTAGGTAGACTGAGAGATCATGTGTGTTGGAGCTGGTGCAGATTACCAGAGAGAAGAAAGCCATGTGGCACAGGGAGCCATGAAGGCCTGCAGACCTCAGTCCAGCCGATCAGCCCACACATGTCAGGAAGCTATCCACATACAGGGAAGAAGGACACATAAGCACATGAAGAGAAGAAAACACTCCCTGTGGCTTGCACAAGATAGGGGATTATTCTTGTTCCTACAAGTCAGAGTTAGAAGATTCTCAGTGGTCATACAAGACTGTAAAATGCCTAATCTTCAAAGAGTCTGAAAACCCCATAATCCATGACATAAATGGTCTCACCTCAGTAGCAGAGCAAAACTAGCCCTACAATAAAGTCTATTATAGTCCTATTTAACAAATCTTAAAAACCAAGCTCTACCCCCAAACCCTTGGTTCAATTGCTGTTTTAAAAAGTATCTTAGAATAATGCATGAGAATAAAAAATATTCTGTTTCCTGTACCTCACAGTGAAATTCTCAGTACTGTCAAATTGAAATTATTAGGTATGAAAAAGGAACAGGAAAGTGTGAGGCATAGCAAAAATGAGGAAAGCGACAGCTGAGAATCCTAGAGATATGTTAATTGCAAGTAGAATAGAGACATGGAAAAAAATAAGCCAAATCTAGACTGGGAGAGAGGGTGTAGCTCAGTTGGTAGATTGCTTGCTTAGGTTGCATGCATGAAGTCGTGTATTCCATACATAGAACCACACACCAGCAGGTGTGGAGACATAGATAGACTTTTAATTCCAGCACTTAGGAAGTAGAGGCAGAGGATCAGAGTTCGAAATCATCCTCCACTATAAGGTAAGTTCAGTGCCTGCTGGGCTACAAGTGGCCCTGTCTCAAAAAAATCTAAATCAAACAGACATTATAAAACCATTGAGTTTTTTTAAACATATAAACACATACACACTTGCAATGAATTAACAGCAGGTTAATTGTTACTGAAAAATAAACTGAATTACTTTAAAACACTGTGTGAGAACTATGCAGAGTGCAGCACTGAGGAACTGGAAATAAATAACAAACAGGGGACTCGGGGTGCCTGTGACTAGTGTCCACAAAGGAAAGAGAAAGGTAAACACTGAAAGATTCATCTAGAGAAGACTCGGGCTACAAGAAATGTTACTGGTTTTCAAACAAAAAGTAAAAGGCTGTAGATTGAAATCTGAACCTATACAAAAGAATTACAAGACCTTAAGGACCCCCAGGTAATGTTCATAGTAAGATCTCTTTAAAAGATAATGACTTTACAACAAAAATAAAAGCAATGAACTGTGGAGTTTACAGCCAGCATGGAGTTTACAGTATGACAACAGCAGGGAGTCCAGCCCCACAAAGACGGAAGAATGGTGACGGGACCAGAACCCAAGTCTTTCTCACACTTAAGCTCCGTGTTTTCACCAACATTTACACTGCCTATTTAATGGTCCCTCTCCAAAAGGCTTCCCCTGGTGATCGACAGGAATATGAGCTCATTTGTTCCCGTTTTACTGATCCACTGTACACTTCTCCAGAAGAGAACAGTATTAGCTGACTTTTCAAAACCCAGTTGTAGTCACTAGCCATGGCATCTCTTGATCTAAAATACAACAATTATTCTACAAAATTCTAGTCAAAGAAATCAGTTGAATGATGAAGAGGCCTATGCTTTTTTTTTTCTTACTGTCTACTTTTCTCCAGGCTCCTTCTGTGTATTGAATTATTCAGAAACTATTTAAAAAGCCTCTCCTTGATGCCAGACACTCTGCTGTAAATATAGCTTTAACAGGATAGTGATGTCCCTTCTCTGGAGTGTATAGCTGGTATACTTACTCAACTCCTGTTTATTGCCCTCCAAAAGATTCAAAGCTCGGCGTGAGCCCTTTGCCTTGTGGCGTCTAGCCTTCTCTTAGTTGCTCTCCCTGAGAGAGCTGCTGGTCTAACATCTATCTGTCCTTTCCCTCGGATTTTGTTCAGGGTGATCTTTTGCCAGGCTCTGAGAAAAGAATGAAACAAGGTGTCTAAGCCAATTATGATAATCTCATTCCCGAATATTGCAACTGTTTGTGCTGCAGCCAAGATGATCACATGACTTATTTTAGGGCAGTGTGACCAAAGAGGAAAGCAACTGTGAGGATTGCCCAGCTTTGCTCTCCCAGTTAAAGGGATACAGAAGACATTGCTGTTTCCCTGCTTCCCTCAAGTCTAGCTGCCTTGATTGTCAGATCAGATCCCCACCTACTTAAACCACTAGCATCTGACAGGCTGTCCCTCTCCGGCAAAGCCACATCTGCTTTGACTTTCATCGTGGGCACAGTTCTTGCTGCTCGAATGACTCAACCACATGAAAGAGTAAACAAAGAGAAGAGAAGAGCTTTAGAAATCTGCCTTGCTAGCCTGCAGGCTGAGGGCTGGCAGTGGAAGGGGTGGACTCCATCCTTTAGAAATGACCTCAGGCCATAGGGGATTGAACATCCCTCACTCACTTTGAGCACATTCATAGTGCCACAGAGACCTCATCGAAAGTTGCTTCATCAGGGAACAGATACATAGATTAAGCTCCAAATAAACTCAAAGGACGATTTCCATGTTAAGTATGGTGCTGGCTGGAAATAGCTTGACTATATATCTTTGGACTGATATACCCATCATATCTTCATTGATTTGAATAAAAACACTTCAAATCTGAACAATTCAGAGCAGAATAATGACTGGTCTGGCTCCTAGAGAATTCAGGATCCTCCAAAGTGCTACACCATGAAAAGTGGTCCCAGCCAATGGCCAGAAACCACTCGTTCAGCCTCAAGCAGTATTTTCTTCCGAGTTTTAAAATGGGCAGAACAGTAGCTAGTGTACTGTAAACTTCTAGTCTCAGGTGTCAGACACTGAGCCTCCTTTAAGAAAGAGAAGACAGACAGAGGCAAACAGAAGTCCCCAATACTGAAGCCAACTGTAGCAAAAGGTAATGGTCTAAGGATGTACAAGGCCAGCATTAATGACTGCATAAGCTGAAAGGGGGAGGGTCCATGTGGCAAGGCAGGTTGGAGCAACAGTCTTTCAGTGTGGCCCTCTAACCCACCAGCAATGGTCAGACTTTGGGGAACCCTGACCTGGCATGGCATAGTGCCTAACTGATAGGGTGAGGGACAAGGCTAACTTTTCAGGAAGAAAACAAGGCAGAGACTAGGTGGACTCCAAGGCCATCAGCCACAAGCTGTGCCTCAGGGTAGTGACTTAGTGTAAAAGAGAAACCCTCTATAGGTGAGCAGGGCAAGCAGTCGGGTAACAGAGAAATTAGCTAGTATGTCTTTAAAAAGCCAAGCTAGCTCACGCTTACGGAATGAAAGCTATTTCCTCTCTGCTCTAGAGTATACCCAGACTTAGCCGCACTATCAGGGAGGCCAAGCAGCTGCAGTTTGTGATAGAAAGAGCAAGAAGCTGCCTGACTGGGGTCTCTTGGCAACAAGACAAACTCAAAAGAGCTCCAGTTTCTCGCTGGAAGTTCAGCTAGATGGTGTGAGAGGAAAGTTGTCTGAAGGGGGGGGGGCAGGATTCAGCATAGCCCAGACCCTGAGAAGCAAACTGAGGGATCTAACTGTGCTTCGGATATGAGGGCCCTCTCATCCGGTGCAGAGTGCTGGAGATAACAGGCCCTTGATGGTGAAGTGAGTCTTTGGAGCCCCAGGGAAGGCCTACATGGTGGAGCTTGTCACAGAAGGAATAGAGCTCTGAGAGCCACACAGGGCCAAGGCAAGGATTGGGAAGACCCAACAGAAATGAGTCAGGGCTTCCACATGGTCCCCCATGCAGCGTGCATACCCAGGTAAGGAACGGGCAGACTTCTAGGTAAGAGTTGGTGGTAGAAAACTGAAAAGTCATCATGGGTCTGGTCCTGGAGAGTGAAGAGTCTGGTGGACCTTGACACACAGGAGTAGGAAGAAGGATGAGAGGTGACAAACAAAATAGGAAGGATAAAAGAAGGATATTAAGATCCATGTCAGAACTGTGAGGAGAACAGCCTTGTGACAGTCATGACAGGTCTCTCACTAGGCTGGAGGGTCATTATGTAATCTCAGCACTCAGAAGGTAGAGGCAGAAGGATTGGGAACTCGCTGTCACCCTTAGTTACATAGTGAGCTCAAGGCTAGCCTGGGCTACTTGAAACCATAGCTCAAGAAAAAAAGGTAATACAAATGAGCCTGTCAACCTGTCAATTACCTGGATGGAAAAATGCCCTTTGGGAAGACAACTATTCCTGAAACTTCACTAAATGGAGAAGAAAATCTATCTAAACACATAGGTCTGGGTTAATCTGGCAAAGTTTACTCTCATGGGATGAAAGTATTTTCTAAGTAGCCAACGTGAGAGCCTTTCCTTCCTCGATGGCCCCTTTGCTCAGTGTTCACTCTCAGCCTTGGGAGTCGCCTCCTGTTCTATGATCACCTTTGTTTATCGTCCATACGCTACTCTGTCTCATCTAAATCACACGATGAGCATCACAGAACTGAGAGTCCTAGGTGGACCAGAAATCATAGAGCATTTCTAGGTGGAGGGCTCCACACTTGCCCAGGGTGAAAATGACCTCCCTGTAAGAAGACCACAGAAAATACCTGACCAGAAGCCAAAGAAGCATTCCAGAGCCCAGAGGGAAGACAGAGCTGGAGGTCTGAGCCAAGGCCAGTGAGGCTAAGGAAGAAGGAAGAAGTTGCGGAGGAGGGGTAGAAGAAAGTCAGGATCAGAACGAGCAAGGTGTTGTAAGCTGCAGTCTCTTTGAAAACTTTAAAGTTGTGACACATGATATGGATGTCATGGTGGAGTCTGCATCCCCCTCACCTGGCTGATTAGGTTAGAGCTGACAGACAGGTCTAAAGCTGTGAGCAGTCTGGAAGGAGGAGTGCGCAGTGGCTCGGCAGCTTTGATGTTCCCAGGGGCCTGCCTGGGGCACGTTAGCAGTGCAAGAGCTCGTGGGCAGTATGGCCACTCTGTAATCTCCCTCTCTCCAGCACTTGCTACATGCCAAGCACAGTCCTGAGCACATTGTAGGCACTGTGTCAGGCTGACCTTTCAGTCCCGGAGCAGCCCGGAAAACAGTCCATGCCAGAGAGCTCAAGAATGGCACTTTCACACAGAGAACCACTTAGAAGGATCCTGGGATTGCTGTGTGAGGCAACCCAGATTAGCAGGAACACAAATCACTATGCCCCCAAAGCCCGGAGAGACACTCAACTAGAACACAGGAAGCAGGCTGCCAAGAGATGTCTAAACCACAGAGCCACCACCCAGCAAGAGGACCAGAGCCTGCCTTTCCCTCTCGGCAATTTAAACACTGGCTGGCCTTCCTACGAGCAAAATACAAGCTGTAGGGGGGCCTGACCCATCATTTCCTCAATGAGGAAGAGCATGGGGGCAGGGAGGCAGGGGGAAGGAGAGTCTGCTGTCCAAAAGGAAAATGGGGAGCCTGTCCTTCCCACAGCCCCACCGGCTAGGAACTACTTACACATCTACTTCCAGAGAGAGAAACTTAGGCACAGAGGGAAGGTCAGGTCAAGTGAATGTAGTTAAGTGGCAGGACCCTCACGTGAACTTTGATGTCTGGCTCCAGAACACATGGCCATAAATCTTACATAGTCTTGTAACTAGGGCTGGGATGCCATGTCCTTAGCCTGAGAAAACAGATCCTTCTGTGAAGACCCTCAGCCTGAACAGCACAGAGCACTTGCACTCAGAGGGAGTTAACTGATGAAGAACTGGATGGTTCACTGGAAGATCAGAGCTCCCCACTGCAAACACACACACACACACACACACACACACACACACACACACACACACACACCCCTTTATAGCACAATGTCTGAGAGTTCTGTGAGGGATGTAGAGACAAAGAGCTTGCTTCCCCTACTGGATGTGCCCCTGCTTTAACCCTCTATGACCCCCAATTCACCCACCTGGGTTGTTGATTCTCTATAATGTTTGCTTACTGTTTGTATTATTTGGGAATGGAAATAATGTATACAAAATCATTAGCACAGTGTGAGCCATGGGTGGGATTTCCTCAATGGTAGCCATCATTATACCAAGTAGAGATGTGCTGTGGATATAACCATAGTTCTTTGAGAGTTCTGGTCTCCAAAGATCTATGGTGTAAAGCCCTGTACTTGGGAAATGTATTCCTTGTAAAATCCTCAGGGCCATAAATGAGAATCCTGTTCTCTTGAGCTTGGATTTCAACAAAGATTTTTCTCCAAAATTCTGAAGTTCACATAAATCCTTCAGGTTTGTTTTCTGGCAAGAATGCCTCTGGGTCAGTCAGGATAAGCTGAGTTATACTGCAGCAACAAATGACTCCCAAGTGCTAAGACAACAGAGGTTAATGTAGCCCGATTCTGTGTGTGTACTGGCAAATGGTTCTTACAGGGGCTGTGCTCCTGAAGATCACTGAGTGAACCAAGCAGAGGGAAGTCGCGTATTGACAGGCACCTCACTGATTGTCAAGACTGGGGAAAGATGACCTTGACTCTTCATCTACATATCGGCCTATTCAGATTTTACTAGCTACAATAATCCCACCAAGCACTTGGGGAAAGAAAGGAGCAGCCCAGTTGATCTCCAGAACAATCAGTGGCAATTCTAGTTGGACTGAGATAAAGCAAAGGTATTAGTCTGGGGTGAAGAAATAGAGGAGCTCTAAGGAGCCAGCATTGCACACGTCAGCGTGCAGGTGTGTCCTGATCTTTGCTCGGAGCCAGGTCACTGCACCTCTGAAGACCACTTAGTTTAGGGAAAACGGTTCCTAAATATTGTTTAAGACTGTGTCTCTGAAACTTGCCATTTATCCTTGAAAGGTAAGCTGTCTGGTAAATGTAAGATGCTGACAGAAATGGAGACTAGGCATCTGGTCTCAGGGGGCACCTAGGAGACCAGAATAGCTCCAAAAAAACCTTTTTTACTCCTGCATGAGTTCACAGTTTAAGGAGCAAGTTGAAGGAGTATAAGGAAAACCACCTTCCCTTGAGGCAACAAGCCACACCCTCCTGAATTCCTTTCGGAGACACTTCTGCTGGCTCAAGGTTCTCCTCAATTCCACCCCACAAACTCTACTTATCAGACCTGGGGCATAGGCAACATTTTAGACTTCTTCCCATAACCAACCCAACATGAAGCTCCATCTGTGCTCCCTCCTGAGCTGCCAAGAACTCATCACTCATCTCTTTCCCTCTCCTTCCACTCTAGCCTAACCCAAGCCACCATCTCATATCTAAGAGGCAGAGCAGCTTGCTGCTGGGGTCCCCATGTCTAGTTCTGCCTTTTCAAGCATCCCCTTCTCACATCATCCAAAACAAACATTTAAAAAGACAACACAGGCCACAGGCCATGTCAAACACTCATCCCTGCTCCAACTTATTAAAATGTATTCGAATGTCCTTCATACACTAATGTCTTAAATATATTCTCTACTCTATGTCAGAGTTTACCTTTACCTAGCTCCCTATCCTCATTTTCTTCTCATCCTTTCTCTGAATTTAGCTGTCTTGGCCTTTAGTGCTTGTATGAAGGAGAAATGGTTCCATAGTCTTGGGCATTTGAACTCTCTGTCCCCAATTGGTGGCATCGTTTTGGGTGTTTTAGGGGTCACAGCCTTGCTAGAGGAAGCTCATCTCGTGCTGAAGTCTTACATCACCTCCACTCATTTCGCTTCGTGGTTGTGGTTGAGGGTGTGAGCACTCAGCTTCCTGCTCTGGTTGCCATCCCACCACAGTGGACTCCTGTCCCTCTGGAATCATAAGAAACCCAAGTAAACCCTTTCTTTTCTAAGTTGCCTCCACACCCCACCAACACCTGGGTCAGAGTTAAGGAAGCAATGTAAGTACAAAAGATAATAGGTGCTAGATCCCCAGAAGTGAGCAAGTACACAAGGTGAGGGGCTGGAGGCCATTGACCAGAACAGTGTTTCTCAACCTTCCTAATGCTGCGACCCTTTAATACAGTTCCTCCTGTTGTGGTGACCCCCAATCATAATATTATTTTCATTGCTACTTCATAACAACAATTTACTACTGTTGTGAATCATAATGTAAATATTTTTGGAGACAATATTTTGCCAAAAGGGTCTCAACCCACAAGTTGAGAACCACTGGATGAGAATGTCACAGCCATGCACAAAAGCCAAGTTGAAGATTGGAGCTAAACACACTTAGGTCCAATAATTACAAAAAGACTTTTCAAGTATTTAAAGGAAGAACTAGAAGTGGCCAGAGATGGTCTTATCACTATCCTTCTCTCTGTATCAGAAGGTCAGAACTACTTTGCATGTTTTTTGTTTCTAATGAGTTCAAAGAAAACTAGGACTTCATTCATTAAGTCTAATTGAGAGTAAGATCAACCAAATTTAATCAACACTTTTTTCTAGTACTTCTGAGAAAATTTGGTTTTATTACTTTCAAAAACACAGAAAAGTTCAAAGCTTTTCTTTTGGGAAACCCGGGCATTAGAAACATGCTCTATGCAAATGTCTTTGGTTTTAAACTTACCGATTTCCCACAGAAAAGGTTTCCAGAGTCAGCCATCAAGCAACTGTCACTGCAGGTGAAGAGTGTCCACCTCATCACACACATCAGACAGAGGAAAATGTAAATGTGAAGTGAAAGTGCAGTTGAGTGTGGTCTTCGCCAGACCTAGTCTTGCTGCCGCTCGTCATGAGAGAGTCCTCTCCTAACACGGAAGCAGATGCTGGAGGATGGGTTTCCCTTTATCCAAAGTCGTAGGTACAGTGAGGTTTGGTTCCCTCTCCCTTCGCTCCTGCCACCCCACCACTTGGCTGGATCACAGAGCCAGCTAGTCACTCGGGAAGAATACATCCATCTCATTGCACATTCTCTCTGTCTGTGACACAGTGTGCCCCGTTTATCAACAACACTACAGTTAGTGCATCCACAGGCTCTCCAGCAGCTCTGCTCACTCCCATGAGTCATGTGCAAATGACACACCAGAATCGTAACCTTCTGAGGAACCTCAGTCAACAAGTAGGTAAATAGGTGTCAATGCCAGTGAGGCTGGTTTTTCTCTAGGTTATTTACAAGTGAAGTCCTTAGCGTAGCCCATCTAAATCTGTAGTTCTCTTGCTCATTAACTACTGCACAAATACAATCTAGACCAAGAATTAATGATTATCTAAAGCCTCAGCAATTGATCAAACACTGGAATGAGTAGAATTTCAGCCTCTCAGAGGTAAGACTTACTTGATTCCTAGCGCCACAGAACTGGGACAAGCCCATGAACACTGTGTGAATTTTAAGTAATGGTAATATACCTAAAATAAAATTGCCTATGTAGCTAATTAACCTTATGTATTTAACCACAGTGACTCTCAGACAAATTGTAATTAAGCAGAACAATCAACTGTCTGACCTCAACATGTGACTGGCAAACTTTTATTATTCTACAACCATGGTGGCACATATATGTATCCTGTTATTAATTAGGAATGTGCTTTGGGATTACAGCAAGGCATAGCTGCTGCTCAGACATGTCCAAAAGTATAATTATTCTGAACTCATACTTAAGCCTGACCAACCACATATCCATAGTTTGTGAAGGAATGTTGATGTAAATGAAGTTATGTAATTTGGTTTTAATTCTATCTATCATCATCAATCTATCATCTATCTGTCTATCGTACAACTGTTAATCTCCCCTCCCTCACTCTCTCACTTATTCCCCTTTTTGCATCTGTAAAACAAAGCTTATAATAATACTAATTTATACTTGTAAGAGCTTGGAGTTAAAATATGGTATGTGTATAATCCAAACACTCATGAGGTTGAAGCAGGAGAATTATTAAGTGTGAGGCCAGTCTGAGCTATATAACAAGACCTTGTCTCAAAAATCCAAGAAAAAAAAATGTATGTCTCTGAGACAGGCCCTGATACATAATAGATATTATATTGTACCTTTAAGAGAACTAGAAAATTGATCCAGGAATTAGTCCCAGTTGCTTTCAGGGATTGTAATTGAGATGGGGGTATTTGAGAACTACAATATTTAGATATTTAGAAGTAGGGCCTTAGAGAAGTGAATAGGGTTATAGAAGTTAACAAGAGGGAGAGCCATCCTTGGATTCTGACAGCTTTTTAAGACGCAGGAAGGGATTATAGATACACACATAGCCTCCATGTTTCTTGCCATGTGACACCACAGGAGGCTGCCAGCAAGGATGCCATCACCTTATGTGGTCCCTTAACCTTACACCTCCAGAACTTTGAATGACATTAGACCTCTTTTCTTCATAAAATTAGCATGCCTTGAGTACTTCGTTATAGTGACAAAAAGCAGATCATCCATACTTCAGTAAATTATTCTGAGGATGGTGAAGATGATGGAGAAAGAAGATAAAGGAGAAGTTATCTAAATCAGAAGGTAGGGATTATGGTTCAAATGTGAATTGCTCCCCCCCCCCGATCATGTGTTTAAACACTTGGTTCCAGCTGGTGGTGCTTTGAAGAATGTTCTGGAACTCTTGGCACCTAGCTGTTAAATGTAAGCCATGGGAGAGGTCTTCAGCTGTTTAGCCCAGCCTCATTCCACCACTGAGATTTCCACTTCCTGATCCACCAAGACATCAATGGGCTGAGCCACCACTGCTGCCCCCTGAGCTGAGCCAGTCAGATACCACACCTTCCCCACCCTCCGCAGCTGTGAGCCGGGCGGAGCAGCCGGTCTCTGTCAGATATTCTGCTGTGGCAACAATACGCGTAGGCAATCTGAAAGCAGCGCCCCTTCTAAGCAGAGTGCACAGTTGCTCTTTGTCACTCTGGCTACTGTGGGGCTCTTATTAGCAATTGTGGGGCAGCTGGGGTAACTGATGGTATCTGACGCTTTCGTTAGGCCTCATACAGGTAAAATATTATCACGGAGGCCCTTCATGCCTGTTCAGCGATTCAGACAAAATAGAAATGCTAATTTTGGGAACCAGAGCCACGAATGCTTATCTGGTGGTCTTCTGTTGTGGGAACTATTGGAAGCTTTAAGATTACATTAACTGATAAGTCCCTTAAGTGCTTTACCTGGAGAAGCACTAAGATTCCTGATAAAGAGTGATTTCAAAGAGTTACTGGGCTGTCCTAAAGATTTGTCAGATGAGTTAGGGCACTTGTGTGGAGAAAAGCCTCAGGAGATGGCTGAGCTAAGTGGCAGCGGGGTGGGGGGTGGAATTTTCACAACAGAGACAGGGCTTGTGAGGCCCCATGCTCCAACGGTGACTCATGCCAGCATCAAGGAGGAATAGTACTTTCTACAAAGGAGGCCCCAGGCCTGCTTTCACTCTGTCCCATCTCTGTCTCAGATTTCCCTCCCCAGGGCACAGGCTCTCACCTGCTTCTACCCCTGTCTGTTATTCCTTACCTGCCCCTTTGCCACTCTCCTCTCCCTCAGTGTCACAGTCCTCAGGGCCACCAGTCTTCTGGAGCCAGGCTAAGCTCATCTGGCTCAGAACTCTGTGTGTCGGGCTGCCCCGCCAGGATCACGCCTTCACGAGTATTTGTATTGCTGATTCATGCTTATTTTTAGCTCTTAGCTCCACTTGCACTTTCTGTCCCAGGCTTTTCATCTTATTCTATGTCATTCTATTTTATTTTCACCACTTGCCACTGTCTAAAATTAACCTGTTCTTTTCCCTTGCTTGCTTCCAGCGGAATGCAAGCTCAGGGAGGGCAGACTGCTGATAGGTAGTATCTGCTGTGCAGTGAATAGTCATCCACGCTCGCACTTGCTCGACGTCTGAGTGAATGGCCCTCAGAGCTACCACTTATTGAGACTCACTTGGTGCCAGGAGCGTGGTGTAGATTTCTATAAATACAGTCTCACTCAATCTGCCCAGAGCCCTCCAAAGGAGGCATTTATCATCCCCATTGAGTAGATGCCAGATCCGTAGAGGGATTATGCACCTTCCCCAGTGTCACAGCTAACAAGAAACCAAAGCCCCATTTGAACTCCAGCATGTCCGAGTCCAACACTAACACTTTAAGTTAGGAGTCAGTACATTATTTTTTAATGAACCAGATAGTCAATATTTTGGGTTTTCCTAACTATATGGTTTCCATGACAACTGCTCAATCCTACCATGTGAAAGAGGCTACAGAAAATACATAAGCATATCAATGGGGCTTTGTGCCAGCACAACTTTATTTACCAAGCAGGTGGCAGGCAGGGATTGGCTCATGGGCTACAACTAACCATTCCTTTTTGAAATCCTCATTCTATGTAATACTGGGAAGAAATCAAAATGAATGGCTAGATGAGTCTTGCAAGGTGACCCCATGAGCAACTTGTCATCTTAACTTGCCACACAAGCATGATGGCCTGAATTCAATCCCATCAATCCACATAAGAGGTAAGGCATGGTAACAAAATCCTGTAATCCCAGGACTGAAGGTGGAGAGAGGATTCCTGCGGTGTGCCGGCTGGCCAGTCTAGCTGAACTGGGGCGCTCAGGGTGTGCCGGACAGCCAGTCTAGCTGAACTGGGGAGCTCACGGTGTGCCGGACAGCAAGTCTAGCTGAACTGGGGAGCTCACGGTGTACTGGACAGCCAGTCTAGCTGAACTGGGGAGCTCATGGTGTGCCGGACAGCAAGTCTAGCTGAACTGGGGAGCTCACGGTGTGCCGGACAGCAAGTCTAGCTGAACTGGGGAGCTCACGGTGTGCCGGACAGCCAGTCTAGCTGAACTGGGGAGCTCAAGGTTTGGTGAGAGAACCTTGTCTCAGACAACAAGGTGAAGAATAATAGAGAAAACACCTGACCTCAACATTTAGCTTCAACTCAGCTATGCATGTGCTCCTGCACATACACATGAACACAGAGAGTACACACCACACACACACACACACACACACACACACACACACACAGAGCAGATAGAGTATTAGAAAAGCATTAAGCATGTGACTTGTGCTTGGTGAGTCTTTTGAGATAAGGAAGGCAGCAGGCAGGTAAAAGGTCAGTCGGGAAGGGTAAATAGAAGGCAGAGTTCTGACAGGAAGTAGGGTTGTGGTGAAGCCTGGCCTGCACTTGACAAATCATCATCACTATAGTATAACCTTCATTTAGGATCAAAGTGGAGATTAACTCTGTTTACTTCCTTTGGCCAAGATTTCATTCATATGTAATTAGACATGTTGTCACACACCAACACCCTCAAACACCCGCGTACACATGTACACCAGGAGTCTCCCTTGAAGGAAGGAGTGCATGAAGTCATTATGCTAAGCACTACCTCTCCCAACTGAGTCTGGACACTTTGGTCTTTCCCCATCAAGCAAACCTAGGAGTGACAGATCACAAGTCACAAGCAAAGTCAGGACCATAGCTGTGAGCCAGCCCAGAGGCATCTCTTCCCACCTCCTTGAGAAGCTGTGTTGTTTGTGCTCAGTTGTTTGGCCCTTTGAGTGGCTCTCAACCCTGAGTGTCAGCATTACAGCAAAAGACCATTCACCAGTCCCTTGGATCTATGTTGAACACAGATGGTGAGAGCAAGGGACAAAATGTGTTTTTATAGTGCTGGCTGGACATAAGCAACACAGCTCTGGGCTGGATTTTGAACGGCCTGTCCTCCATGGGCACTCTGCTTTGAAAGGCAATGAATTAATGGATGAGACTGACTGTGTGTATGCATGTGTATGTATGTGGCATGCAGAAAGGGAGTGGGTGGTGCTGGGGAAGAATGTGCGTATCTGTGTAATATGTGTATATATGTGTTTCTGTGTGGTATAAGTGGGATATGTGCGTGTGTGGTCTATATGTGTGTGAAATGTATGGGATGCTTCTGTGGTACGTGTATGGTGTTCATGTATGATATGTACATGGTGTGTGATGTGTATGTGTAGTATGTATGTAGTGTGTATAGTGTATACATGGTACATATCTGATATGTGTGGTGTGTAAGTAGTATGGCATGCATGTGTAGTGTATATGTGGTATGTGGTATTCACAGTGTGTCTATGTGATGCGTACTCAGTGTATATGTGTGACATGTATGGCTTGTGTGACTTGCACATGGTATATGTAGTCTATATGTGTATGAGACATGTAGTATGTATCTGTAATATATGTGTGCTATGTGTATGGTATATGTAGTTATGTGTGTGGTGTATCTGTGTGGCAAGTATGTGTGATGTTTGTGTGTGTGATCTGTGTGATGGGTGTGTGTGAGCATGTGATGTGTAGTACTTAGTCTCTTCTTCCTGCTGAGGTGGAGAATTAGATCCCCTCCATGGGGTAATTAGAGACATAGGAGGGGAAGCAATACTTTTCCTGACCCTGAAGAAGTTACCCCACTAGCAGCAGCTATGAAACAAGCTCTCCATGAACTGCACATGGATCTTAGCTTTATTTTCCTCAACTTTTATACAGTTTTCTAAACATGGGTTTTCAATGTTTGAACAAGAAAGCAGTCTCAGGAACCAGTGTTCGAGAGAGATGTCAGCTATGCCAGCTGTGTCATTAATCAGCACTCAGTGCTGGGAACCCTCCTCAATTGTCCCTTTTCCAAGCTCCCTTTCTTATCAGTAATGAGTCACCTCTTACCTTCTGGCCCGCTACCTCCTGAGCTTTTAACTGTGTGTTTGCCGTATCTTTATTAGATAGCTGCTACTTAAGTGTCTTTGCTACTTTTCTATTGCTGTGATTAAACACCACGTCAATGTGATTTATACAAGAAAGCATTTAATTTGGCTTACAGTTTCAGAGATTTAGAGTCTATGATGGTGGAACAAAGGAACAACTGAGAGCTCACATCTTGACCCTCAACCATGAGGCAGAAGAGATGACCGGGAATTGCAAGTACCTTTTTAAACCTCCAAGCCCGCCCCCAGTGACAAACCTCCTCAACAAGGCCACACCTCCTAACCCTTCCTTAAAAAGTTCTACCAAATGGGACCAAGTATTCAAACACGAGTCCATGGAGGCCATTCTCCTTCATACACTGCATTAATATAGCAGTGTAGAGTTGGGTAGGTAGGGAGGTGAAGAGATAGAGAGGTTCTGGGAGGAGCTGGGGAAGGGGAAAAGCATGGTCAGAATATTTGTATGAAATTTTTTCAATAAAATAAACAAGCAAAAACAGTACAGATTATTGACCATGGATTTCCATTCAGTACTTGGCACCAGCAGGACCATGGTGTCAGCTGTGTGCTCTCCATATGTAATATTATTTCACTATTTTCTAAGCAGGGATGGACCCTGCCAGGGACTTCTCAGTTCTAATGGGCAGTCGAGTGTCGGAAAGAAGACCTGAGCTCCCCAAGATGAGCCGAGTAGCAGCTGGCAAGCCTGGAAATGGAGTGAGAGCTTATTTTGTCAAGAACTGCTATCTCCAGAAGGTCTCCAGAGCCCTCGATGGAGAGGAAGACACAGGTTCACACATCCTTACTCTAAAGTCCATCTTACTGGGTCACCATGTCTCTCTCCAAGCCAGGGTTCCAAACACCAAGGCCCTTTCCACAGAGGCATTGACACAGCAGCCACCATGCTGTCCAAGGCATGGCCTCTGCCCTGGCTACACTTAGAATTCAGAGGAGGTGGTAGCAGTCGGTGCCCCAGGAGGAAGAGATCTGGTGGCACCCATAGAAGGAGTACCCTTGCTCTTGGTCCCTTGTCACTTGCATGCATTAGCAAGTGGTGAACCTAAGTGAGCAGTGAGCAATGGCTTCTGCAAGTCTGTGCATCAGAGAAGCTTCTTCCAAAGAGAGAAACAACCCCATGAAGGAAGGCCTAGGTCAGCAATCTGAAAACGCTTCCCTTCACACTCAAGGCTCAAGGAAGTGGGCATAGTAAGAGCAGGAAGCTGGGGAGAAGTGTTAGACATGGTAGGCTGTTGCACATGTGCAGCTGAGGTGACTTGTACAAGATGAAGCCAGTTGAAAGCTCCCTGCATGAACTAGGTGTGATGGAGCACACCTTTAACTCAGGAGGCAGAGGGAAGCAGATCTCCGTGTGAGTTCCAGGCCAACCAGAGATACACAGTGAGACCCTCTCTCGCTTAATTAAGTAACTTGTAATTAATTAAAATTTCAGTATTTAGCCAGGAGGAGCTCCCAAGACCTTACCCCTAGCTGAGGAGCTATTGGCATTTGGTGATTCTGGGGAAGGGTCGATCACTTTTCCTTGCGCGGGTTCCCAGACGCTGACCCCACACCCCCTTGCATATGGGCAGCACTAGTGGGGCTCAGTGGGCTATAAATTATTTGAAAAGACTTGCAGTTCTTAGGGAGATAATTGCGTTGAGGGGAGCAAGGGGGTGTCAGAAGAAAGGAGTGGGGGTGGTTATAATCAAGATACACTGTATACATGTGTGACGTTCCAGATTAATGGGAACTCCCCTGATGAACCCCACCACGCTGCAGGCATACAACCTCCTGAGCAGCCAGCAGACTGTGGCTACTGGAGAGACAGTGCAGTGGGGAAAGCTGTGCTGGGGGAGGGGCCCAGGGAAGTCAGCCACAATGATGTGAGTTCAAACGGATAGCGCCTACTGCTCACCAGTCTGGACAGTTCGGAATAAACATCCAAGGAAGGTTCCAGAAGACAGCAGCTCCAGACATCCACCCTCACCTGCAGACTGTTGCTGCTTCTTGCTCCCCACGCTCCCACCCCTCCCTTGGCTTGGGTTGCTGATCAGCCAGGGTAATGAAGTCACAGAGAACTTTTAATAGCTAAATGGGCAAGTTAAAAATAGTAGCAGCCAAAGGTCACATAGATTAAGATAGAAACTTCCAGAAAGTAGTTGCCTCTAGAACAGATTAGTCCATTGTATTAGCATTATTGTCAACAGGCTGCACCTCCTCCCCACCATGGTTCATGCCAAGAGGTGAATTGAGTCCCGAGGAAGAGATGTGGTTAGACAGTGAGAGGAATGTGTCCATTGATATGGCGCACCCCAAACAGCTCTCAGTCCGAGTGTGAGCTTTTTCTGTGCAGCTGAACATGGCTAAACCCGCCTGGCAGATGCACATCTAAGCCGAGTGATGTAAACAGCATCGAGCCCAGAAACATGCAGCTATAGCTCAATTACTTGAGCACTAGAATCGCAATTATTGAAATTCGAGTTGCCTGGTGGGCGTTTTCTCTTTTCCGGCAAGCGCTGGTAGGAGGCGGTTGCCAGTGCTCTGGACCATACTGAAAATAGTGAGATAGCCAGATGCCTTCTGACCCCTGGTGTACCCAGAGCAGATCTAACGACCCCCTGACTCCCCAACCCCAGCAGGTGGGCAGAGGAGCCTGCTCGTAGGTCAAACTCGGCCAGGCCCCGGCAGCTTTCAGCACAGTGTCTAAGCAAAGCGCATCTAAGAGGAAGTGACAACTTGGGTTAACACAGTTCCTTCTACCTTGAAACACCAATGAAAAATTGAGCAGCCTGATAACGCGGGTACCAAAGGCTTTTGTTTCCATTGCAGCTCCTGTCTGAGATGGATCATTCCCTTTTAGAATTTCATGAGTTTGGCCCAGAAAGCAGATACTCAAGGCATTAAACATACAGGAGCCTGGGACACTAAGAACATGATAGATTCTATTTAAGGGTCCAACTGCCACAGCCCGCTGAGCGTCTTAGGAAGTGATAAAGTTCAACTAAGTCCCTGCCACTCAGCCAGTCTGGGACTCAGACACTGTGAAATCCACTCCAGGGGACTCTGCTTGGGTTTGGACATTGTCGTTAGCCTTAGTGACAAGCAAGCAGTTTGATGGACAAGACTTGCTGAGTAACCATGATGCCGAGACGAAGCAGGTCTAGGTGTTGAGTTGTGTGCATCCATTGTATTAAACTAAATGTCAACTGTCAGTGGACAAACACCATCAACTGATTAAAAAGAGAACGCTTTCCTACCCAACAAGCACGAAAGACAAACTCGGAAAGGGAAAGTCCTTCAGTTGACTAAGTTCAGCTGTATTAAATACCTGCAATTAGGGGAAGCTGGGGGTTGGGAGATAGCTGCCAGTAGAGTATTTGCCACCTCATTTGAGGACCCGAGTTCCAACCGCAGCACCCAGGTCAAAAACTGGGTGTGGTGGAACACACTTGTTATTCTGCACTAGGGTGTAATTCTGTCTCCCTAGCAGAGACAGGTAGATTCCTGGAGTTCACTGTTCAGGCAGTCTCCCCTAATAGGCAAGTCCTGGGTCCTAGTGAGAGAATCTGTCCCAGAAACTAGGTGGATACTGCCTGAGCAAGAAAATCTGAGGTTGTCGTCCAGTCTACACATGTGTACACACATACACACAGTCCTGCACACACACACACACCCCCACACACACACCTTGCAATTTTATTGTTAGTTCACTGGAAAATTTATCAGCTGCCTGTGTGGTTCTGAGAGTGTTTAGGAGCCAGGAGAGATGCTGAAGAAGTAGCTCAGAAGATACACCGAGACAAGGGCAGAGAGAGGAGCAGGTGTCACACTAGTGACAGGGCTGCCCTGTGGACACACTGCACTGCTCCACGGTCACACTTTGCACATTGCAATGTCACATTTGCTTCCTATTAATGACCTGTCCCCTCTTCTGGGATGTGCATTCCTTCAGTGGTGTGACTCTGCCTGTGGCTGAGTTCCAGGTCTAGTCAGAGGTCGGTCAGGGACACTGGCCTACCAAAGGGGTGCTGAAGAAACAAAGTACTAAAGACCCAGAGTGATGCTTAGCAGACCCATGGCACATTCCGTGATCTAAGGGTGCCCGCTGTGCTGCCTGGTTTGGGGCTACCCCCATCCTGTTCATCCTGTTCACCCTAAGCATCAAGGAACAAGATAATTACATGGGATTAAGACTTCTGCAAGGTGCTTGCAGCCTTGTAAACAAAATCTCAGCATCTCCTGCAAGTCCCTGCAGAGGCCCAGATAGAAGCAACATCAGGGGAGGGGGAGTCAGCCTTCTGCTGCTGCCTGGTCCTTTAGTTTCCATTGTCGAGGCTAAAGTTCCCATTTTCCCAGGCCCTAGTTCTTCCAAGTTGCTATTTGAAACTGATTCAAAACACACAGTGTTACCAGCAGTGTTCAAGAGTTCCCATCCTTAGCAACCACCCCTCCTCTGCGGGGAAGTCTAGTTCAAGGGCTCACAGGGAAACTTTCAAGACTCAGGTGGAGCAGCGGATGGGGCTGGTGGTGGTGGGTTGTTTTGTTTAGGCTTTTTGTTTGCTGGGTTTTTTTGGGGGGCGCAGGGGGTTGACTGCCATTTACCGTCACACCCCCATTCTGGGTGGAGATAACATTAAACTTCCAAATTAAGTGCATTGAGGCAGCAGAATGGGTAGGAGTCCGGTCCATTGCAGCAGCTGCTGCTGTGGGGCTCCTACTGAGGCACCAGGAATGGTGACAGAGAGCTTTCATTGTCACACCCAGCATGACACCCAGAACGCTGTTCCACATCTGAAATGAACTAGATGTCACTGATGTTGGGGGATCAGGTTCAGGGAACTGAGTCTTGGCAATGGACTCCCCTTGCAATGGTACTGTCACTTTCTTCTTCTGAGTGGAGGGAGAAACCTGGGACTGCCTTGGAGTATAAGTGCCATCTGAACTGCCTTTGGAAATGCTCTTGGTGTTCTGTTTCTCTGTATAGCATCTTTGTTCCTTTCTCAGCATCTGATCCTCAGAGTGCCCCATCCAATGAGCAGTTTTTAAACCCAGAATACAAGTGCAGAGTATTCTGTGCCTTAGACCACATCCCTGCTCCATCTTCCCAGGAATTGTTTCCTTGGGACACCTTTCCCTAAAACATCCAGGCCCCTGGGAAGTTTCTTTACACCTTGTGCCCAGGAAGCAATGGACAGGGATTGACTCAGAGACTGCTAAAGGCAGCAGCGAGGCCCCAGGTAAGGAAAGGGAGATAGAGAGAGTTGGCATGGTGCCAGAGACCAAGGGGGCAGACCCAACAAGGAAAGGTGGGAGGACATTGCCATTGTTCAGGACCCCGAGGCTAGCAGTCTTCTCTCATCACTTAACCTTCCAACGGACTCCTAGCCACTGGCTTTGTCTGGAAACTACACTAACCAACTTTTATAAGTGTTGTCTCCAATGTCCTGGCTGAGCTGACAGAAGACGATAGATGCAGGCCATGGTATTCCTCGGGCAGGCCAAGTGGCAGCTTTGGAAAAATGGGACAGAAAAGCACCAGAAAGAGAGTCACATGACTCTCTTGCCGTGTGGTTGGACCTGGGTCAAGAGCATCTGGGACATCAGCATGATGTCTTAGGGACCACTCAGCCCAGCTTTCTCCTCTTGTTCTCAGACTCTGAGCCCCAAAGTGAGCAGGTCTTTGGCTCATGCAGGACCACTGCTGCGCGCCCCCTGAAATGAGGGGTGCAAATGCTGTGGTTTGCCAAGCAGCCCTTTCTTGACCGGTTTGCACTCCCTTCTGAGTCCAGTCCTTTGTCCTCCCCACAGTTGCAAATGGCCTGTTTATTTGTCTGCTGCTTTTAATGTCCATGCCCGATGTCCCTTTCAGCCTTGGCTTCTGCAAGGGCAACCAGTGTTCCCGCTGCTGAAGCCACAGTGAGTGCATCACATAACCACTGTCCTCAAAGTCATTTATAAACAAAACATTTGTACCTGTTTTACAGATGGGGAAAGTAAGGTTTAAATGCCAAGGAGAAACATAGGATTCCGTTACCGAAAAAGACAAACAACAACAGAATAACCCTTTTCCTCCCACGCTCTACTATGATTCTAGTAAGATTAACCCAACAAGAGCAATCCCTTAAACTGAGGCTCTTTGCATAGAAGCAAATACGTAAAGAACATTCTCTGGGAGTAGAAGATGGGGAGCGTGGTCCCTTTAATACTGGGGGCAATTCAGAGGGGTTACCTCAGATAATAGTATGGGCCCACAAGCATTAGTGGTCTAAGCCAGTGCTAAATTTGAGACCCAAGGAAGAAACGGAAGGCTGAGAGCCCTGTACACTGAGGATTCTCTGGTGACAGGGAGGGAGATAGGGCAAGATCATCTGCCTGGCAGGAATTTTCAGGGTGCAGTGAGCCCAAAGCCAAGGGTCTAAAGAATACTCCCATTGGGTAACAAAGTGGAACTGAGTGGCTGAGTCCAGAGCTGCCCGATGTGCAGTCCCAGTTCCTGCTCTTACCAGTGGCCATGCTGCTCTGAAGCACAGGTGACCTTAACCCCGCATTCCATGCAGGAGATAAATGAGGTTCATGAGGGGGGGCAAGCCATAGCACGTGAAACACTGAGCCTTCGCATTGCTAGCTAGTTACTTCAAAGCCAGACGTGAAATCTCCCTGGTTCTCTAGGAGGAACTGAGATGGGACAGGCAGTCTATGGAAGCAGAGGGTGGCTAGTGGAGAAGGCAGATCTTGACAGAGGGTGAAGCTTAGACCCCAAAGCATTTCATTTGGAGGTCTTTACCTACTTAACCACCATGTCTTCAGAGCTCATCTCACCCACGGAGCCATCACGTCCTCAGAGCCAAGCTCACAAGCTGAGACAGAGTCAGTGCTCGCAGCTCACAGGCACGAAAGGGCTACCAGAACACATGGGGCCCTTGCTGTACTCCTGCCGATAGCCTGCCGCTGTCCCTGTCCTGGTTCTCCTCTCTGCCCCACCACGTCACTGTGCTGTGAAAACATGGGGCTCTGAAATCTCCATTTACTGCATCAATTTACGTGCATTCCTTAACTTACAGTCTGCCCATTCCTGAAATGGGTCGATACGTTTCTTCCCCAGCTTGTTCTGAAGTTTGAGTCAGTTGGTGCAAAGCACTTGGAGGGTGCTGAGCAGGGAGAAGAAGATTCTCCATCAGGGTTAGACATTGTGAGCAGCGAGAATACTGCATGCCAATAACTGTGCAGCTCCAGGACCTGGCTGCCATGCTAAGCCCACTCCCTGCCCACACAAAGCTGTCCATCTGGCACCGGCAATGGAACGGAAACTAGCCATCACAAGTCAGCCTGGAGTGGTCCAGTAGAGGAAGTTCCTCGACTCCTGACTTGCTTGCAGAAAGGGTAGACACACTCATCGGAGAGCCCCAGATGTAGTAGCCCTTCAACTTGACCAGACCCAGGATCAGGGGCAGAGTGAGGTGTGTGTCTGGAGGGTTGCAGGGCTCAAGGACCATACATTTTGCAAGACAGAGGAGAAAAAGAGTGAAGGAGAAGGCCAGCAGAGCAAGCAGACCCAGGTCAGCCAGGCCATGGGAAGGAGGACATGTCCAAACAGCAGAGAGGAAGCAGACAGGGAGGGAAGCCCTGTCGTGGCTTGTCCTCCACCCACCATGGCTCTTAAGTGGCAAAGGAAAGCCGCATTCACTCTGGTGAGCTCCCCAGACCTATGACTGCTGTTCCCAGAAAGGCCAATGGGGTTCCACAAAAGCAGCTTCTGGGGAACACAGAAAGCAAGGAGGCACCGCCATCTGTGTAGAAACATATACAATGGAGCTATCTTCTCCTTCCTCCACAGACGGCAAACTAGAGATAATCTAGATCCAAATGTCTGAGAACTGCAACAACAGGAGAGGCACACCTGGGAATAAGTGGCCGAAAAAGGCCATCTGTATGGGCAGTCTGTGACCTATGATGTGCATTCAGGACTGGGGATGGACTTAAGAAACCCCAAGTAGCTAGGCATGGTGACACACCCTTTGAATCCCAGCATTTGGAAGGGAGAAGCAAACAGATGTCTGTGAATCTGAGGCCAGCCAGAGATTCCTAGTAAAACCCTGTCTCAAACAAAGAAACAAACAAAATACCCGAAGTAGCATGAAAGAATTCTTTCCCACTCAACTACTAAAATAAAGTGGCTTTCTTTGTTTTAACACCACATCCTGCCCCCTCAGCCACCTCCAAGTCTGACCTAACAATTAGGACCTTTCACCTGCCTTTCCTCCATCCTGGAGCCCAGCTCTCATCTGTAGGGAACTGTCAATCACAGAGCACTCTACCAGACACCAGCTCAGAAAGCACCATTGCGTTGAGGACATGGTGGCATCGGAACAGTCACGGCTCATCTGGCACAGATCTCAGTCAAACTGGGGAGCTAGCTCGGGCATGAAGTGCCCAGCTCAGAGCTTCTCCTTTGTTCTATTATTTTGCTGAAATATGGATACAAGGACTTGGGTTCTTACCCCTCAACAGCACATTTGAAGGCTGTGTCCCAGTCACAAATCAGATTTAGTGACGTTACAAGTGAAAGCAATCGGGCTTCCCTCTGAGACAGGGTGACAGGTGGCAGATGTCTAAAGAGTATTCAGGTATACTCTTTAGACCTCAAGGAGAGTTGCTTTGGGTGCACGCAGATGAACTCATGCAACAGCTATATTGCAAACACCCCTGCACTTCACCCAAGCTGCAAACACCTTCTGCCCAAGAGGGTTGCTTTGCCACAGAGTGCCATGATTCTCAGCTCTCTCTTCTTAGTCTTCCTTCCTCCACCTTCATCTACGTGTTCCACTTCATTTCTTTCCCAGACTCATCCTACCCCCATGTCTAAAGTCATCGTACCCTGAGACACTTGGTCCCCATGTCCCCAGCTGCTCAAGTATACCTGTATCCTTGATGTGGTGTTTGAGGAATTATTTCCCGTCAGTTGACTAGCAAAGCTGTCCTAGACAGCTTCAGCAGAAGACAGCCTCGAGCGTGGGTCATTTAAAAGCTCCTCCAGGGGCTGTCTGTGCGACCAGAGGCCAGAGGCCTTTGGGTGCACTGCAGTGACCCCAGAAAAGCACAGCAGGCAGCAGCAAACACTCCCAGGATGGTTTTGCAACAGCAGAGGAGGAGACGGAAGGCTCTTTCATCAAATAATAACCAGCCAGAGATAAGGCCCGCTAGGCTGAGCTTCCTCGGCCAATCACAAGCTTAAGAGCATGAGAAGAGGCAGACCCAGGCTCTGGAGATGGTTTTAGGGCTTGTTATAATTTAATGATGCTGCATGGGGGTGGGGTGGGGGTTGGGGTGTCTTCTTGGCTTTGCCTGGTGGGGATTTTCTAACCAGGGAGTGAAACTCTGAGCTCAATAGCCCATTCTCTATGGGGGCAGGGGCGGGAGGGGTGGCTGCATTGAGCATCACATGGAGCGCTAGGCTCCCAGCCTGGCTGTGTGTACTTTGCCAAGAATTCTTTCTCACTGCCTCTGGGGGGCTGGGAAGGAGACTTGAGTGGAGCTGAATAGTGTAGGGGTCAACAGAGGGCAGGCATGTTTGACCCTGGCTATGCCGCTCCCTGTTGGTGACACTGATGAAGTCAGGGATACCTTGGGGACTGGTGCTCATTCCTTTGAGCTGGTACCTGCATACCATGGTACCTTCTTGTTGTTAACTTTCCTGCATGTAGTGATGGGGCCTCTCCATCCGCTCAGCCTTTCCAACCACGTTCTTTACAAGACGGCATTGATCTTTTAAGATAAAAGATCTATGGTAAAGATGACATGTTCTGGAGGCCTGGCTGGCCTGGAGTTGCGTAATAGGCACTGCATCCCGTCAGCCCTGTGACCTGGCTGCAGAAGCTCAATCCAGGGGAACTTCCCCCAACTCTCTAGAACGTAAGCCCTTAACTGGTGTGGCTATGTTGCAGTTGAACATTGAGAGGAACTTAAAAGAGAGCCATCTGGTCTATTATAGAGAGTTTTAAAGATGCCTCTTCTCATTAACACTCACTTCCCTTCCATCCCTCCGCACCAGCTCCCCCAGAAGAACTCCTGCCATGCTCTGCTTGGATTCTCTGTGCAGTCTCCCATTCCAGACATTTTTCATAAAGGCTGCCATAAACACGTCAGCTCCATGCATTGCTTCTTTCGCTTCGCATACCGCTTTCACAGCCCACTCCTTTCCCTTTTATTGGGAGAAATCATCCCTTCTACAAATATGTGACAGCCTGCTTACCCACTGATTAATAATTTTGTGCCACTATGAATAATGATTGTGGAATATTCATGGGCAAGTGTTCTCTATCCTTTACTCTCAAAATCACAAGGGGGCAAGAAGGAGAGGCAGGTGAGAGAATCGGCTACCAAAGGGCTTTGCTCTCAACAAAGGTAGAAGAGCACAGCCGTAGCTGAGCCTTAGCACATAAAGCTGGGTTACACACTCATTTTTATAACCACCCTCCCCACCATGTCAGCCATGGCAAGACAAAGGGTCATTTTGCCATTTCAAGGGGTTGGCCATGGGAAGCCAGGAAGTTTTAGTGAGATTTACCAAAGGCTACCCATCCAGGAATCGAAACGAGAAGTTCCACATCCTTTCTACCCTGGTTCCCCAGGCACAAACATCTCCTTCCTCTTGTCCAGAGTCAGCCTTGGCTTTCAGGATGCTTAGCTCAAGGTGAGAAGAAACAAAGATGACTCTTCTAAACTGAAGTGGGGGGGGCGGCAAATAGTTGAGACTGTGGCTAAAGGTTTTACATAAGGCTAATGGAGATGAAATCCTTGTCTTAAGGCTCAGAGTCAGGGGCCTTTCGCAGAGCAGTCAGTGAGTGTCTTATTCCTGGATGTCACTGGTCCCAGGTGGCCTTCCTTCCAGCAGCTGGCTAAGGGCAGTACTTCCCCTAATGTCTTAGTTGTTCAAGTAGGAGACATGGGGACTTTGGGTGAGTCTCTATAGATTAGGGTGAGACAGGGTAAGGTGATCTCCTAAACAGCAGGAAGGTACCCAAGTAGATTCTGCAACCGTGGTAGCCTGAAGATGCAGGACAAAGGGGCTCTGAAGAGCCCAAGAGCAGGAGAGAACTCAGAAAGAATCTGAGGAAGGTTACACTGGGAGGCCGGTTTCCCAGTTTGCCTGTGGCCAGGAATGTTACACCCCAGCCCTTGAGGTTATTTGATTAACAACCTGATCAGATGTGCCAGACTGAACCATGTAGAAAAAACATCAACCGGAGATGGCAAGCGTGGTAGTGGGACTGCAGGAGACCTCCCACGTTCTTATCGCCTGGCCAGTCCCAAAGTCCACAGCCCTGGCCGAGCTCTGCGGGAAACAGCCAATCTCTATGGGGAGAGATGAAGCTGAGCTGAGCAGGAGAGAACAGGTAACAGAGGCTGGACGCAGGCCACTCCTGAAGTTGGGTCTCCAGGGCAAAGTGCCTTCCATCTGACACTAAGGATGACCGAACAGGTAGTGGCCCCTGTGAGTACCAAAGGCCTTGGACCACCATGCAGATCACAGATCCTGAACCCTGGATTATTGCATCACAGTCACGCCAACTTCCTTTGATTGCCATTTTATTTATTTAGGCACATGACTTGCAGCACTCAAGGGCACCTGGCTAGTCATTATCAGAAAGAGTCAGTTAGACAAGCTCCCTAAGGGAATGGCTGTGATTCCGCTGGTGTCAGGCCCTGCTTTTCTGGGATATCTGTGCAATCTTTTGGATATCTGTGCAATCTTTTGGGAAATCAAATTTGGAACATGAGGCAGCCGTGGACTCAGAACAGGGCCAGCATAGGTCAGTAGATTCTTCTTGGGGTAGAGAAACAATAGCTCTTGGTACTCACCTAAACCAATGCTTCTCGGTCACGTTTTCATCCACGAAAGCTCACAATCATTTCAGAGAGTGAAAAAGCAGAACTTGGAGGTCAGTTCATCCGCCCAAGCCCATACCGTGAATACATACGTGGAGGAGCTGAAACTTGAACCAAAGGCTATCCCATATGCTATCACCCATAACTTCCTTTAACTCCTTTTGCTTATTTATTTATTTGTGTGTGTGATATATATATATATATATGTATATATATATATATATATATATATATATATAGAGAGAGAGAGAGAGAGAGAGAGCATGCATTTGTCATGGCACACATTTGGAGTTCAGAAGTCAACTCCTTTGGGGAGTGGGTTCTCAGCTTACCTTGCCCTAGTCAGGGCTCCCCGGTTATTTCTGTCACTGCGCGGCGTACTCCAGACTGACTGGCTCCCAGGCTTCTGGCTGAGTCTCCTGTCCTTGGCTTCCATCTCACCACAGATACACTGTGATAAGCACCACCACATCTGGTTTTTACATGGGTTCTAGGAATGAAAAGCAGGTTTCCGGGCTTGTGTGGTGATCGTTTCCTGGTGATCCGTCTTTTGGCCCCACAAGAGTTCTTAGGCTCACTTTTCTGTCTCTCTTACAAGCTTCCACTCACTTCCATCCTCTCTCAATGGCTTCTGTATAACTATCCAAATCACCAATCATTTGTATGTTCATATGTAATTGTACACCTCGATCTACACACATACAGACACTCGTCTTTATGAGAATACCACTCTATGCACACGCACATCTCTCTCTCTCTCTCTGTGTCACATCTTTAACCAGATATGTTCCGTTGCCTTCAGAGAAGGTACAAGTGGCTTCAGTTTTAATTGTGAGGCTCTGTGCAGACCTTGGGGCAGTGGGCATGCAGCAGGCTTCTTGTTTCATGTCAGTTCTATCTGTTTTTCTCAAGACAGGGTCTCACTATGTAGCTCCGGATGTCCTGGAACTCACTATATAGACTAGGCTAGCCTCAAACTCACAGAGATCAACCTGCCTCTGGCTCTTGAGTGCCGGGGGTTAAAGGTGTGCGTCACCACTTCCCAGCTTTGCGTCAGGCCTTAAAGAGAAATCAATTCCTTGTGACTAGGAGAATCACCACATTGTAACAACTTTTGAGTGCCTTGTCTGGGGATGGATCTCTCATCCCAGACAAGAAGTTTTGCACAAACTTCCATTCTTGGGACATCTCCATAATGGGACCTAATGATGTACCATCTGTCATAACCGCACAAAAACCTTTGATGTGGGCTAAATCGTCACTGACCCAGGATGGGGTACACACCCATTCATACACATGCACCTGCCAGTGAATGTGTAGACTGCCCAGTATATCACAATGCCAGAATCATTGAAGCACTAGGCAGCTAATGCAGAGTTAATATGGTATATATAAATGCGTAATGTAGAATAAAAATGGTTCTGATGTGGCTAGCATGGAATGGTGGGGTCTTAAGCACAATGGAGATAGCTTGGCTACAGACATGTACATTCCCCTGCTGAATACTGCAAGGGGAAAATATAGGGATGCAATGTCTCTAAAGTCAAGAGAAGTTGGACATGTCAGCTGATCTGAAGTCTTCATTTATTTAAATCCTGGCAACTATTCAAGTCCAAAAGCCTACACAGACTTGCAAGATTAATCACACTAGCCCATGGGCTGCTGCTTGTCCCTGTTCTCTCGCTCTCTTTCATGGACAAAATGTTCACTTTGCCGACACATTGTAAACTCCTGCAAATGGCTGGCGGTTCTCCATGAACCACAAGAGCAACCCTTCTGACTGCAGGTGATTCTGACACGTGCTCCCTCTGTCTACGGTCACCAAAGTGGGGGCAGATGGCCCCTACATTAAAGGTCTAAATAATGATACTAAATAAATGGATTTATAGGATCAACTCTCAATACCTACTCAGAAATTTTCGTTATTTTTGAAACAAGATCTGATTATCCCAAGTTGCTCTTGAACTTGCCATGATGCTGCTACTGGGATCAGAGCTGGGTCTGACAGCCCTCCCGTCCTCAATGACCAATGGAAAATTAAATAGGGAAGAGAGAAAGGGGAGATTGAGTCAACGTGGCCACACTGGGAAGAGGGACAAACTGATTCCATGAGGCCTCCTGACTTGGGGTTTAGGTTTAAACAGAGGCATGCAGAGCTAAACTGTCCTTCTCAATGTGTGGTCCCACCACCATCAGTGTCTCTCCTGCAAGGAGCTCTCAAGTTGCCAGGGCCATGTGAAGTCTCATGCTGGGCAAGCTCTACCTTAGCTGGCACAAGCTTAAACCTTCTTCTCCCAACATGAGAGTTTGGGAAATTCCACTGGGGGAGCCTACTGTTTCAGTAGTCTGAGAGTTAGACAGATAGATGGGCACAAGCCTCTCTTTAGACTGTCTTTACCTCTGTGGATGCACATCCACACCTAGGTGCTCTTGAACCCCAGATCCTTCTGACTCTACTTCCTGAGGGCTGATATTACAAAAATGCACTGCCAAGCTTGGCCAAGAAAATTTAACAGGACCACACAGATCGTCTAAAACACACTAACGTTACAGAAGCATGGACTCTTGGCCTTGAAGGGCTGTGGATATTAAGTTAAAGCATGTGTCATGGATTCTCTGTAAAGTAGGTGGAGAATAACACAAATTAACTTTGTTTCTAAGAAGATAGTCCCAGCGAATTATGTTACATCCCAGAATAAAGCATCTCAACTGTGGTCCAGGTCCTGTCTGCCTGAGAATCGCCTTGACATCCTGCCAGAGTGCTGAGTTGTGGGTCTTCTAGTGTGTGATTCCCCACGTGTGTTACACCCACAGTAGGGAATGGACTAGGAACGTTATGCAAATTACAACTTAAACCTCTCTAACGTAGATGAGAGCATGAGGTTTAATGGTACAGAACACATCATAGCAGTCCCGTGGAAGTATTTTAAAAGAAGAGGAGCATCACACTTTACCTTTCAGAAATGCACGCCTTAATATTCACCAGTGAAACAGTAGAGTGTCTGGGAATTATCACCAAAATAATAACAGGGAGATGAGTGAGGTCAAAATGGAATAAAATATGTCATAGGAGATGCTTGTTGTTATTGTGAGAGATGGGAGTATTTGAGGCCCAGCGTGATTTATTATTCCATATATTTTTATTTTTCTATAAGTGTATTTTTCTAATTTACGAGAATAAAAGACTCTATCCCTACATACCACTTCATCATGTTCTAGAGAACTTGGTAGATACAGGGTTGCTAACGAATGGCTTACTCATTGTTTGTGCCTAGCCACATTTTGGTTAGTAAGGGTCCCACAGAAAGCCAAGCCTCTTGGCCCAGGCCTGTAATCCCAGCTTCTCTGGAGGATTGCAAGTTTAAAGCTAACCTGGACTACAGAGTGAGTTCAGGGCCAGCATGGGCAATTGATGAAGCTCTCCCTCATAATTCAGAAAAGGTAAAAGGAGATCTATGGTAGAGCATGTACCAGGCCCTAAACTCAATTTGGGTTACAGTGGGAGGGGAGAGGAGGAAGAGTCCCACAAGAAGACACACATATTTCTGTAGAATGCTTTTAGTGACTCATTAGTGGTATAGGAGGTCCTTCTGTATCTGTATTGCTTTCATTGGTTAAATAAAGAAACTGCCTTGGCCTTTTGATAGGGCAGAACTTAGATAGGTGGAGTAGAAAGAAGGCAGGCAGAGAGAGCTGCCATGTAGCCTCCAGGTCAGACATGCTGAACCTTTCCCAGTAAGCCACGGCTTCGTGGTGAACACAGATTAATAGAAATGGGTTAGATCAAGATGTGAGAGTTGGCCAAGAAGAGGCTAGATATAATGGGCCAGGCAGTTATTTAATTAATACAATTTCTGTGTGATTATTTCGGGTGTAAGCTAGCCGGGCGGGACAAAGCAAAGGGGCCCCGTGGTCTTACAACAATTAGTGACCATAGCTCCTTCAATACCATAGGCGTGTTTATAGTCAGATGCTGGCTAATAAAATCACTGAGTGTGGAATGCAGGATGCTACTGAGAGACACTCAATTAGAGCCAAAGGGGCAGAGGCAAGTCATAGGCATGGGAAAGCCTTAAATGATGCAGAACACCCCCCACCCCCCCCACACACCTGTCCTAATGCCAAATGGGAACATCTCAAGCTTTCCTCTTGGGGTCCTAGAACACCTTGATCCTATCATCTGACCGCACCATAGCCCGCTCCTTTTTATTATTGCCTTCGCCATCAATCAATGCCTCTTTGCCTGCTCAGGTGTCCATGTTTAGTATTCCCCCATAGAGCACAAGCTCCCTGGAGATAGGAGCAATGGCCCTCATATCTCTGTAGTCTCCAGCACAGATAGATGATGGATGCCACAGCAGCCACAAGAGGTGCCACTCTGATCCCTCATCAGAGTGCTACAGGAGCACAGCTGAATGACAGCCTCATGGTACTGCCCCTTGGGTCCACCCCAGCATTCCACTCAAGCCAGTCCTGTTCAGTGGCTGGGCACAGGGAAGGAGTCAGCCCTTCCCTGCACTCATGCACGTGCACATGTGGGCACACACACTCACCGTCCCTCTATCGGACATGGTATTATAACTGTGCTGCAGGCTGGGGCTGCTCCTGCATGGCCTCTCCTTCCTATGTCTCTGTTCCTTGGAATCTCACCTGCTCTGTGGTCCATGTGCACCTGCTCTGTGGTCCACGTGCACCTGCCGTGTGGTCCACGTGCACCTGCCCTGTGGTCCACGGGCACCTGCTCTGTGGTCCATGTGCACCTGCTTCTTTTTCCTTCACCTTGCACTTGCATAAGCATCCCTCACAGTGAGCAAGAGCTCTCAGCTTCTCTTTGATGTCTGCCTCTCGGGAGCTCCAAACTATTGAAGACTTGCTTAATGCACATGAACTTCACCAATAACAGTGGACTTCCACACTCTTTCTTCCTCATAAACCCAACTCTCTTAACGTCTCACTTTTCTTTTAAATATTTGATGTGAACTTTCTGTACTAAAACAAATTAAATTCTTCTGCAAGAAACATAAATCCTCTACTTGAGTTTGGTTTTGTTTTTGAAATAGGGTCTCGCTATGAAGCACTAGCTGGGCTCAAACTCACAGTAATCCTCCTGCCTCTGGCTCCTGAGTACTGGGCTTACCAGTATTTATCATCACCCCTGCCTTGCTCAAATACTCTGTTTTGAAGACCTATGTATCGGTGGCTTGGGGAGCCCTGAATAGTAAAAATTCATGCTATGTCTTTGATCTAAGCACATCTCACAGGGACTTACATTCATTATACTTAAAATGAGGCTAATAGAACTTCCTTCCTCGTTTACGGAGATATTAGAGGGATGTCTGCTCCAAAGCTGTGGCTGAAGAGAGGAATCCAGGGTTAAAGGTGCACACTGCTCTCCCAGAGACTGGAGATCTCTTCCTAGAACCCACATCAGGTGACTCACTACTACCTACTCCAGTCCTCCTGGAGGATCTGATATTCTCCTCTGACCTCTGCATGCACCTACACTCATATTCACATAACTCTCTCTCTCTCTCTCTCTCTCTCTCTCTCTCTCTCACACACACACACACACACACACACACATACACACACACACATGCACACACACACAATTAAAACTGAAATAATAAATTTAAAAACAGTAATAAAGGCTCTAATGTGGTTTGGTAAACTTTGCGGCAAAGACCCCAGTGATAGCTATTTCAGGCATTGTGGACCACAGTCTTTCTCATGACTACTCAGTCTGTCATGCAGTATGAAAGCTGCCCCAAGTGGTGTGTGAGGGAGTGTGACTATGTCTCAATAAAACTTTATAAAAATAAAGTTGGAGCATTGTATGAGCATGAGATGGAGCTTCAGCTGATGTTTGCCCCAGAGTCACGGAATCTCAGTCAGACAAGTTTATAGACATCATACTAATGGGTGCTCAAACTGCTCCTCGTGGTTAACACATTCTTTTAGATGACTTCACCTGGTTAGGGCTTCCCCAGTGGCCCTAAGTGGGTGACAGCTTGGCTGCCTGACAGGAAGTTTCCAGGGAGTCCCTCAAGGGCCAGGGGCTGCAACACGGGTGGTAGCTTCCATCCTGGAAGGCAATGTGAGCTGTGTTTTCACAGTAAGTCATTAACCAGAGTCCCGTAGCACACATAGCTCATAGTTGCCCACAGCTTCAGAACTCCAGAGGAGAGCTAAGTACTGGCAGATAATCTCTCCTCCTTCTCCTCCTCCTCCTTCAACTCTGCTTCTATCTCCTCCTTCTAACCACTTTGAGAATGTATGTGTCATGTATGTCTGTATATCCTGGAAGTGGAGATTTGGACAGCTGTGAACTGCCTTCTGGGGACCAAACCTAGACCCTCTGCAAGAAAAGCAAGTGCTCTCCAGCACTGAGACATCTTTCCAATGACCCTGCCTGAGAACTACTGACTTCTAGAGAATGGGCTCTTGAAGTTGGGGACTATTGAGCAAAGTCTTAAAAAGCTACAGACTAAGTAAGGTTTAAATAATAATCAGAGTCCTGGGTCACCTGGCCATGTCTGTCACCAAGTGTGTATTCACTGACATCTCCCTTCATCCCCACTCCTTCACATGGCACCCACCAGTAAATTTTACTTCTAGCGCGTCTGTGAGCAAATAAAGAGAAACTAATTGTCTTAGTTGGGGTGTCGATTGCTGCGACAAACACCATGACCAAAGAGCAAGTTGGTGAGGAAAAGGCTTATCTGGCTCACACCCCCACATTGCTGCTCCTCACTGATGGAACTCAGGACAGGAACTCAAACTGGGCAGGGACCTGGAGGCAGGAGCTCATGTAGAGGCCATGGAGGGGTGCTGCTTACTGGCTTGCTTCCCCTGGCTTGCTCAACCCGCCTTCTTATAGAACCCAGGACCATCAGCCCAGGGACGGCACATGGACTGGGCCCTCCCCCATTGATCACTAAATGAGAAAACGCCTTTCGGTTGGATCTCATGGAGGCGTTTCCTCAGCTGAGGCTCCTTCCTCTCTGATGACTCTAGCTTGTGTCAAGTTGACACACAAAATCTGCCAGTACAAGAATGTTTAGAAGCAGTGAGTTGGGGAGACTTGAGGAGAATCCTGGTGCTGGGGTTTGCGGCAGAGCAGACCAGTCCCCTTCATAAGGAAGCTGTCCTGACCTCTTCTTCTAAAGTGCCTACTCTCACCCGGTCTCTCTCTCTCATCTGCCCTCCTTCTACCCCCTCTCACCCAGTCTGTCTCTCTCATCTCATCAGTCTCCATTTTCCTCAGCTATACAAATCACCGTGAATCACTCATGAGTTGCTCCATAAAATGGCACAACAGAGGTCTAGTTCGTTTCTGTCTCTCCACCAGGACATCCGCTTCTTAGCAGTAAGCAAGCAGTCATTCTTTTATCTGCTCACTCTAGTATCTCTGCCATCTAGAAGGAAGCCTGACATAAATCCCCTGGACAGATTAGCACAGGGGTCACAGAGGCCGTAACTCTGGAGCCAGGCTCAGACTCTGCTCCTCTGGACTCCTGCAATGTTCTGAGAATCACCCCATTGCTCCTGCGATGCTCATCCATTTTTCTCAAGAGCTTTTTACCAAAGCCCTACGACATGCTGGATTCCATGTTAGACACTGAGTGTACAGATGAGACAAGCAAAGTCCTTCTCCTCCACAGTTTACAGTGTCGCTTAGCAACGCCAACTATCCAGCTTCAGTTTGCACTTGTTTCCTAAGAATGGGATATGTTTTTCTAGTTCCTTTCTCTTCTCGCCTCTTCTCTCCTCCCCCACCACTCCATGTAGTGTGTGTGTGTGTGTGTGTGTGTGTGTGTGTGTGTGTGTGTGTGTGTGTAGGCTGGCACTGCCTGCACACTGGCCAGATTTTTAAACGCAGGACAGTTGTGTTCTTCTGTGATTAGGTGTGTCCTTGGTGGGCTGAAGGTGGACTCGGAAGCGGGCAGCGAATGCAGAGCTCTGGGGATGAGGATTCCAGGAGGAAATCGTGAACAAGCCTAGTGTCAACCCTCTGACCTTGGGTGAAAAATTCAGACCTCTGGTGAATCCTGTGACCTTGGGAAAGTCCTTTCCCTCTAGTGGTGTTTCTGGATCAATAGCAGCAAATGTTCATCTAAACGACCTCCCAGGCCTTTCTAAGCCTGAATGCCCACCATGAGGATCTTTGCTGACCCATGCTCCTTCACTCCTTGCAGATGGTCCTGATACCTCAGTCCAGAAACCGAATATAGTGTCTTTCCACTATATATGGTCTTTCCACGAGGGAAGGTCCATTGAACTTGAACTTTGACTTCAAGTGATTAGAAGGATGAAGGAGCAGACAAGAACTCAGGCATTTCTGTCCCTGCTTCTCCATCTACACCTAATGTGTTCTTACCACTTGTGCACTGCACACTCCCTGCTGGGGCCACCTCCTGCCAGAGCCCAGCCATTGGCTGTCCTCGTTCTTCCTCTCTTGCTCAAGTGACTTATCTGATTGCCATGAGGTCCAAAGCCCGTTAGGGCTCTTACACTCACCAAGGGACCTTGACTCCTGGCCCTATGGCCTTCTCCAGTCGAAAGCCAGTGAGACTCCCTTCTTGAGCAACTGCTCCCACGTCACGCTGCCTCTGCCTGCAAAGATGAATCGAGCTGAGAAAAGACCGAAGGTTAAGACATTGGAGCTGCTAGCTCTTGGCTTACAGCTGCTCGTGGACAGAAAAAATTCAAGGCTCCCTGCCCTCATTCCCGACCATTGCCCAACTGCACCTAAGAAGGAGTGTGTGGCAAGTTCCTGCTAGCTTTTGGAACCATAAACAGTCTAGATTGATTTGTTCTTATGGCTCATTGGGTAACTCTGCTGACCTCTTCCCTCTTTGCCAGGCCATGAGGCTCCCTGCTGACCCACGACCCATCCAGATAGGCAGGAACATGAGCCTCTAGGTTCTAAAGATCTGAGACACGCAGCGCAGCCACCGAGTTCAACGGCTCCCAAGGTGTGATGAGACATGAGTGAGATCTCTGCTTCCTTGCTCGTCATCCCCAGATCTTTCCCAATGCACCTTTTCTTTCTAAATCAACCATGTCACCACCAGTTCCAGATGTGTCTGTACAATACCTGAGTGATTGAGTAGTGGCTGGAAATACTCGGAATCAAAGTCTGTGACAGTGTCATCTTGCCAGATCTGCTTAAATTTTTGGAAAACAAACATTTTGTGTTTGTGGGTTCTGTAAAGATATTTAAACCTATAGGACATATAATGCAAAGAGCTTTAGGGTACCACCTGCACCATGAACTGCCACGAGCTGGTGAACTCAGCTGCCATCTGGGCCGAGATCCAGAGTTCCCAGTCAGTCTACTCCAGTCTCCACCCCACCTGCATGCTGCTGGGGCCATGGAGGAGCCAGGGCTGCAGAACCAGACCCAGGAGCCTGGCATTGCTCTCAAAGTGGGAAACCTAAGTATGGCTGTAACAGAAGATGGCAGCCACCCCCAGCATGTGCAGTGAGACCTTGGAGCAGCTCCGAGAAGTCTCAGAGACCCATGGAGGATCCAAGGCAGAGATGCAATGGCAGAGGAGGAGCCTGCAGGGCCTGCAGCATCCCTAGAACAAGCAAAAACAGAGGGCCTGTGGGAAGATGCTTTTAAAAAGTGGACTCGAGAAGTGGGAAGGAAAGATGGAGGAGTAGAGCCTTGCATGGGGGAGAACACAGGGCGTGGCACTGCCCACAGATGGTAAGCACAACGGTTGTGCCCAGGGAGCCTCGGGGTGCTGGGCATCGAGAGGGACGGAAGGTGGGTGGAGGACTAGAGCTCTCACAGTTCCCGCCTACCCCACCCTTGAATGCCCCGCCTAGCAGCAAGATCACCCTGACTCTGGACAACCACAGGATATCCGAGTCAAGTTCCTGTGATGGTCCAGTACTAACGGTGCTTTGGAAATCAGAAACCTTGAACCAGATCAATGACTCATTGTAACAAGTATTTGCATGTAAAGCTGTTTGGGCAGGAAAATATACTGCATGATACACTGCTGTTTACAGTGCCACTTCAAAGGACAAATACGTGGTGGAGAGATGGGAAAGATGGAGAAGCAGAGAGGAGCAGTGTGAGCGCCATGGGGAGAGGGCGGAGCTAGAGATTCGATAGAGGTGACAGGTGTGGGAGAAGGTGTGGTAGAGAGTGGAGCATGTTGTTGCTGAGAAGGGATGACAGGGTGGTGTACCTGGCACTCTAGCAGGCTCTGCCCCGAAACATACTGCCCAGCTGCACAGTCTCCCCTGCTCTGAGCAATGATAGGATGTCAGAGATGGAGAACAGCTCATTTGCTGGATTTATCTCCCCACCAGACTCCCGTGGGCCACGGAGGCCACGATGTTCTGTATAGTCCATGCTGCCACCCCAGGCTACATTGATGCTTGAGGTCCTTATGGATGTACGTGGTCCGTTTTGCCACCAAGGGCTATGTTGGATCCTGCTGCAGCCTGTGTGGATGTCTGTGCCCTGTGCTGCCAACTGAGGCCATGTGGATGTCTGTGGGTAATGTTGCCACTGGAAGCTATGTTGATGTCCACGGCCTGTGCTGCACTGAAAGCCATGATGATGCCCATGGTCCATTCTGCAGCCAAGGATAATGTTGATGTCTGCACTCTGTACTGCCGCTGGATACCATGTCGAGGTCCATGATCCTTGCTGTAACCAGAGGTCATGTGGATGTCTGTGATCTGTTTTGCCACCTGAAGCCACGTTGTATAGGCAGAAATATCTGTCTCACCCAGTCCCACAGCCATTCAGTCCCAAATAAACACGCAGAGGCTTATATGAATTTAAACTGTTTGACCTATTAGCTCAGGCTTATTATTAAATAGCTCTTAAAACTTGAATTCACCCATAATTCTTGTGTATGTTTAGCCATGTGGCTTGGTACCTTTTCTCAGTACAGCATTCTCATCTTGTTTCCTTTGCATCTGACTAGTGACTGACTCTCTCCTTTTCTCTTCCCAGAATTCTCCTAGTCTGGTTGCCTCACCTATACTTCCTGCCTAAATACTAGCCAATCAGCAATTTATTAAACCAATACAAGTAACAAATCTTTACAGGGTACAAGAGTATTATCCCACAATGTTGATGTTCATGGCCTCTGGTGCCATCAAGGGCCGTGGTGTTGTTCATTGTTCACACCGAGGCCAAGGACCATGTTGATGTCCATGGTCTGGCCAGAGTCCATGTTGAGGTTCATGGTCTTTGCTGCTGACAGAGACCAGGTGGATATTTGTAATCTGTTTTTCCTTGGGAGGCCATGTTGATGCCCATGGTCAGTGTTACCACTGAAACACATATGGATGTCCTTGGTCTTTGCTGCCACCTGAAACCATGTTGATAGCTTTGTGCTGCCGCCAAAGGCCATGATGGTATCAATGGCCCATGCTGTGGCAAGGACCGTGTTGATGTCCATGTGTCCATGGTCTATACCGCCACTGGAGACCATGCTGGTGTGTGTGTGTGTGTGTGTGTGTGTGTGTGTGTGTGTGTGTGTGTGTGGTGTGTGTGTGTTCCTCATCCATCAAGGAAATGCAAATCAAAACTACATTGAGATATATCTATCTCATCCAGTCAGAATGGCTGTCACCAAGAGTGGCTGTCACCAAGAGAAAACTATACTAACAATGAAGATGAGGAAAGCAACCCTGGCTCTCTGTGGTGGGAGAATGAACTAGAACTGCCACAAAGGGAGCCAGTAGGAGGTTCATCAAAAGCTGAAAACAGAGCTATCATCAGATCCAGCTATACCACCCTGACAGTAAATATGAAGGTAGAAGTGGAGATCATGATATTGATTTTAAAAAAGCCAAGTTCAGAAAGACAAAAATGCCAGATGTTCACTAGTGTGTGGAATTCACATTAAAAAAAACACACACACATAGATAGATAGATAGACAGACAGACAGACAGACAGATAGATAGATAGATAGATAGATAGATATAGAGATGGAGAGAGAGAGAGAGAGAGAGAGAGAGAGAGAGAGAGAGAGAGGTATAGATACTTATGATGTGAAAACAGCAGGAGAACAGCTGGGAAGAGGAAAGGAACTGGCAGAAAGGAAAGGGGAGGCGAATGACTGTTATCAAAGTATAAGATGAACATGAATGAAAATGTCATTATAAAGCCAATTGTTGTGTATAATGAATATATACTAATTTTAAAAGCCTACAAAGATTATTCAAATCTATAGTCTCCAAAATCCTTATAAATTCTGCAACCAAGACATCAGTGAATTAAAGTCAACCTGCGAATATCTACTGGGCATTTGCTACTCACGTGGCCCTGGATGTAGGTTGTTACACCGAAATATGTAGCTTAGTCTTTGAGTTTGGCATGTGATATTACTACTGGATTGGCCAGTTTTCTGTTAGTATGACAAAATACTTGAAACTAAATCTGTATACAGAAGTTTGTTTGGCCTACAATCTGAGAGAGTCAAAGTTCAAGATCTAGTGCAGGTTTAGTTTTCCATTCCCGGCAAGGCTCCCAAATAACCACTCAGAAACTTAGTATTAATTGTAAATGCTTGGCTGATAGCTCAGGCTTGTTACTAGCTAACTCGTATGTTTAAATTAGCCCACCCTCTGTCATGTGGCTCATGGCTTGTTACCTCTTTTTTTGTTTTTTGTTTTGTTTTGTTTTTTGAGACAGGGTGTCTCTGTGTAACAGCCCTAGCTGTTCTGGAACTAGCTCTTGTAGATCAGGCTGGCCTCAAACTCACAGAGATCTGCCTCCTAAGTGCTGGGATTAAAGGTGTGTGCCACCACCACCAGGCTGTTGCCTCATTTTCTGCACATCCTATTTCCTCTGTGTCTGCTAGCATCTCTTTTTTGACTCCACCCTTCTTCTTCCTAGAGTTCTCTGTGTCTGGTTGTTCTGCCTATATACTTCCTGTCTAGCTACTGGCCAGTCACCATTTTATTAAACCAATCCAACTGCCAAGTCTGCACAGTGTACAAAAGGATTACTCCACAGCAATCTGGTGGCCTATCAGTTCAGTTAGGATCCCCTAACTGCATCACAACAGCATGGCAAAGAATCAGGAAAGTCCCAGTCACTCACAGGAGAGGCCATGCTCACTTTCAAGCACTCTCAATAACCAGCTCCAGGAGGCCAACATGGATCCTTCCTAAGAAAAGCAGCCTCAGAGGCCCCTCACCTTGTACTCAGCCCCTCTTCTTAAGAGACCCAGTGCCCCAGCACCGCAGCACTAAGGAGCAACCTCCAGGGCACACCTCAGCAGAACAAACCACATCTAACTAGAACACCCACTGCATGGTGGTGGAGGTCTGAGGAGCTGCACATCTTATATGAAAACAACGCAAGCTCAGCCTGTCACTGGAAACTCCCACTGAGATATTTAAACAAGGAGGCTCCTTGCTGGGAGGAGGCAACATGGCCCCCAAAGTTCTAGGTCCAGTTGATGGTTTGACATGGAGCAAAGAGCAGTAAAAAAAAAAACAAAAACAAAAAAAAAAACAGGCATGAGCCACAGTAGACTCAATCACATACCATGTGCATGAGGTCAGGTTGGAGAGTGTACAAGTTCAGGGAGCAGAAAGTCCCTGGGATGCTGTTGACAGCTGTCGGGGGAGAGGGATAGCTTGTCCTTCCCAGGACTGTCAGGGAGATAGCCAGCTCATAGATAGGGAATTACCATGAAAACAATCGGTGCTTTCTACTTTTCCCACACTTTATCATCTGCTTATGAACCTGGTCCTGATTTCAGACTATCTGAAACATTTGGGACATGATGTCACTACTCGGGACAAGAGGGATATAAAGGGTCTCCCCTTTTTACATTTTAATTAAATTTGATCTTTGACATGTTGGTAAATACTTTCAGTTCATTCTAGTTACCTTTGCTCTCTCTCTCTCTCTCTCTCTCTCTCTCTCTCTCTCTGGTTTTTCAAGACAGGGTTTCTCTGTGTAGCTTTGGTGCCTGTCCTAGAACTAGCTCTGGTATACCAAGCTGGCCTCGAACTCACAGAGATCCACCTGCCTCTGGCTCCCAAATTAAAGGTGTGCACCACCACCACCTGGCTGCTCTTCTTATCCTTCTCCCACCCCTGCCAACTCCCCCTCCTCCCTGCCAGTCGCTTTCCACATCCACATCTTTTTGTCTTGTTTTGAGATCCCACGGGCATAACCACCATTGCAATCGTGCACCTGTGACAGGTACAGTTGCCTACACCAGGGCTGCGGAGACTGGACTCGTCCATGGCTGGCATTAGGGAAGGTTCCGGGGTTCTCCCCTCTCCCAGTGACCCATCATTTATGAAGGCATTCTTCTTTCAAGCTATTGTCTTCATTGGCAAGGACCTTCTAAGGCGTCATCAGGCCAGGACGGACCCCACAGCCACCATAGCTGCAAGGGAGTGGTATTTTGTGCTTTACGAGTTCCAAAGAGGAGGTTGGCAAGGGAGCAGGTTATTAAATAGACCCCATGGATCAATAGCATCTGATATATCGTACATATTAATCATCTAATAAAATGCAGCGGGTTTTATACTATCCTACTATAAGAGGTCATCAATGGCCTCAGTGAATGTACTGTGTGGTTCTGTTTTACATTTCTGAAAACTAAGTACTTAAATGAACTTTGGTATTTTTAAAAGTTTATTTTTAGCAAATATAAACTAGACATAATAATGGGTATGTTATGACATTTTCATGCTAATATTTCCCCTTACTTTCTGTTGCCCCCTCTCAATCTTCTTCCCAACCAGTCTTCGATCTATGCCCCTGTTTGTGTTTATTTTTCTTGGTGAGCCAGTAGGTTTCATTGGGGTTACTTACAGAAGCGTGAGCAACATACCAGTAACTGGACCACTGAGGAAAATGCCTCCCCTTTCCCATCAACCACAGGGAGGGCATAACCTCATGATCGCCTGCCCTGTCAATGAGAGGATGCTGACAGGCCTAATTTCGTGTGAATCTTGTGCTCCTAATCACAGCCACTGAGAGTTCAAGAATGCAATGGCCATGGCGTGCACGAAGACAGGATTGCAAAACACCCCATCCCTTGCCCTCTTCCCTAGTGTTCTCTGAGCCTTGAGGGGTTGATGGCAAATTGCGTGTGTGTGTGTGTGTGTGTGTGTGTGTGTGTGTGTGTGTGTGTGTGTAGGTTTGTGTCTGTGTGCATACATGAGTGTGCACAAGTGCACATATGGTCATCGTGTGTATGTGCATACACGTGTGTATGTGTATGTATATGACACATTAGGGCTGGGTACTCAACAGGCACTTATTCACTCTCAGCACTTTGACCAATCAGGAGTCTGCAGGAACCACCACAGACGACAAGGAGCCTCTGTGATGGAATCAGACAGAGCACTAACCTGAGGGCAGGAGCAGGACTCCTCAGAAGGCTGCTGTGTGGGCTCCACACGTCTGTCTAACCGAGTGACAGCAGCAGTGTCCCACTAGAGCACAACTAAGCTTCTTAAATGAACAGATACACACATGATCGTATGTCTCTGCATGTACACACTATTGTGTGTTTTGTTGTTGTTCAAGACAGTACTTCACTATGTAGCCCACGCTAGCCTCAAATACACACTTCTGCCTTAACCTCCTCAGTACAGGGACTAAGGCAACTCCAATCCTTACTAAATATGTTTCTTCAGTAACAGCTGAATTTATAATTTGTGCTAACTCTCTCCGAAGGGTGAATTTTAGTACTTTTTGTTGATTTTCACATGCTACCTGCTTTATTCTTTTATTTTGCTTTTAACTGTAACAGAAGTTTATTCTCTTGTAACAAGGAAAAACTTCTTAAGACAGTTGGTGGTCACTCGGGGTACACTGTCATGAACCAGCGGTGGATGGGTCACGGTCTCTGTTTTTATAAATACATGTGAGGAAAGCAGAAATCTAGAGAAATGTCTCCAGATGCTTTAAATGTAAATCGATATTTTCCTTTTCTTCTCTCTGCTTTCTGGTGTTTTCGCAACCGATCATTATTTACACATGAAACAATTGATGTTCGTGATAGAGAAAGTGGTTGTTCTCACTGGCCTGGAAGAAACTGAGAAACTGGCCTTGGCAAGAGGAAGGGAAGGAGGGACAGGGAGAGAGAATGAATAGGAATTCTAGTGAGGAACAGGCCTTTTATTGTTTAGACCCAAAAGACCAGAGTAAAATGTTGACACCTCCCATTTTCTTTATCCAAAGGCAGTTTCTGCTAAGAAACTCTAAACCCCCTTAACATTCTTTAGGGGATTCTCAAGTCCAGGGCTCAGAACTATGCATAGAGAGCTGTTTGTTCCTGTGTGGAGAGGCAGCCGGGAATTGCGGCTCACAGCTTCAGGAGATATGACAGCAGGAAGGGGAGCATTCATGCCACCCTCTTTCCGCATGGCTGAAGGGCTGGTGAGCAGGAAGACAGCCTTGACTTTCTGGAGAGGGTGTCAATCTCTGTACAAACTCAGTAGCCATTTCCTAACCTCTCTCTCTGTATACACACACACACACACACACACACACACACACACACACACACACACACTCCTCCTCCTTCCACAGGAGGCATTTCTAACTGGCACAGTTCTTTCCCACTTACCTGATGCTCAAAAATCTTAAACAAGCAATTCAAATTCAGGCAAGTGTTCCAGTATCTGCAGAAGGAGAAATCTTGGCCTAACCCAAGCGTTAGGAAAAATGATGGGAGAAGATGACAGTTCTCTAAAGACAGAATGGGAGTTACCTGAAGGTCAAGAAAACAAGGTCCCTCCAGCACCACTTACGCGAAAGGACAAGGGTAGGTGAAGCGGGGAGGAAAGCGATTTCCTGTGGTCATGCCATAAGGCAGGAGAGCGGGGCTTGAAAGACAGCCACAGAGGGGAGCCAGGGACGGGAAGGGTCTGGAATGGTGCGGCAGAGTGGGGCAATTCTGCAGGACTTAGGCTGCAGCAATGCAGGAGCAGGGCCTAGTGGCCAAATGAGTGGCTTGTTTGCAAAGTAGGGCACATGTGGGTCAGGAAGCTCTTCTGGGAATCAGGGACCTGGACTCAGATGGTGTCAGGAAGTCTACAGCTTGGAAGCTGCTCAGAAGATGAACGCCCTCAAATGTACTGACTAGCCGTGATGGTGGGAAAAGGGGTCAAAGATGGAGGCATGGGAGCTTGTCTCAGTTAGGGTTGCTGTTGTTGTGAAGAGGCACCACCACCACGGCAACTCTTCTAAAGGAAATGTTTACGTGGTTGGCTCGCCTGCTGCTCACAGGTTGAGTCTATTACCCTCACGGTGGGTAGCGTGGCAGCACACAGGCAAACGTGGTGCTGTCGCTAAGTCCTACATCTTACAGGCATCAGGAAGTCGACTCAGACACTGGGCAGTATCTAGAGCATAGCCCATCCCCACCGTGACACATTCCTCCAGCAAGGCCATGCTCACTCTGACAAAGCCACACCTCCTAATAGTGCCACTCCCTATGAGATGCTGGTAATCAATTACTATCAAACTATGGTTGTTCCTTCAAGCCTCAGCATTGCTCTTGGTTTCATACTGTGTAACAGGCACATCTGTGTCCATTATGCCCCTTCACCAACTCCGTCCTCCCCGCAACCCACCCCCTTTTAGTCACTACCGCGGGAAGAGGCTTGAGTCATCCTTAGGTGCTAGTCTTGGCCTTCCGAAGTCCACCGGCTCTCTGATTCCTCTTGACTTACCGGGTCCCAACCTCTCCACAACCTAAGCCCTGATCAGTTTTGCCCTTTTGACAGCCACCAATCTCACCACAGCCTGCCCTCTCGGCCAGCTCCTCTCCCAGTGGCAGCCCTATGGACTCAGTTTCTCTCAAGCACTCAGTGTATGCTCATCCTGGGATCCTGAGACTTTCTAGAAGTCCTTCAGCCCAGAGTGCTTTTCTGTGGGGGAAGGGGAGACCCCTCAGTTCCCAGCGCCTCTTGGGGGATGGCTTGCCCCACCACCCACCACAGGTCCTCCTCTCCTGCGCACATCTTACTCCTCCTGCTCTGTCTCTGATTCTCCTGAGAGCCTTGCCACGAGTCTCTTGCCCAACTTGGGATATTTTTATTTACCATCTATCTTCCCCACTGTGAGGGGAGCTTCAGGAGAACAGATTTCAGCCAGGGGGATTTGTTGTTAGAGCCCCAGCACCTGGAACAGAAGAATGCTACAAGAGCGAGCTCCAGGACAGCCCCAAAGCTACAGCGAAACCCTGTCTCAAAAAAAAATGCACTTAATAGCTTTTTGTTGAATGAGTGTTGAGTGGAATAAATGAATGAATGAATGAATGAATGAATGAATGAACGAACGAGCATGGGCTTCTCCTGTACAGTATTATCCTCATTGTTTGGGCTTCTGTTTGCAGCTAAGTAGACATTTCCCTGATCAGCTCTCTGAGTCTCCGGGGCTCAGGCTTCCTCTTCCTTCCCTTACTCTTGCCCTGACTCTCCACATCTGTCATCAGCTGTTTCTCTAATCAGCTCCTTCGACTTGCCTTCTCCACCCCAGATCCGTCCAGAAGGGTCTGGAGTTCACATGAAAAGCATTAAAACGTCTCAGCTCCCCGCCCCCACCCCCGCCACACACAAGGTATTTATCAGCAGTGTGGGCTGAAGAGCAAGTAGCTGAGCCTGGCACACAGTAACCACACAGGCACCAAATCGGGAGACCAGGATAACGGCTTGTGGTCACAGCTATTATCGTTCACAGCCAGTGTTTTTCTAGATATTAGGGATTACAGTGAGCAAATTAACCACGTGTTTAGAAACCACTGAAGAATTAGTTAACACAGACCACATTGAAGTAGCCAGCCACAGATTTGGGGGAAATGGTGGTATTAAAGGGTGGCATGTGAAAGAGACACAGTACAAAGACCATCTGACAACAAAGGCATAGATGTGTGTGATACAGCTGGGAGCCAAGAGATGCAGCAGACCCATCAAAGGTCAAAAGAGGCAAGGTAGCCATCACCTGCAGGCATCAGGGAAGCCTGGCCTTACCCACACCTGGATTCCAGACCTCCAGATTTCAGATCATACAGCAGTAAATTTCTGTTGTCCTAAGCAAACAACAACCACACTTAATAACAGCCTCAGTGGCCGCTAACCATTCTTGCCAGCCTTCTACAGATAGGGCAAAGTAGAGCCTTTTAGGCTAGAGTGAACTTGTACCAGGCTTTTGGTTTGGGGCCACCAACCAGCTCCCAAATCATGACCCAGGTCTCATTTATTTTTTGTTACAAATGCCCAGCCTCAACTTAGGTTCATTTCTGCCTAGGTCTTTTAACTTAACCGGTTTCTCTTTATTTACTTTTGCTTCAGAGTTTATTACATTTCTTAACGTTTATCTAACTCACTTTCATTGCTTCTGGTATCTTCTGACTGGCAGCTGTCTGGCTTCTAGCCCAGGCATCTCCTGTATTCTCTCCTCTCTTCTTCTCTCTCATTCTTTCTCCTTCCCTTCTCTCTTCCTCTCCAACCTAGATTTCTCCTCCTATTTACTCTCTCTGCCTGCCAGTCCTGCCTATCCTTTCTCTGCCTAGCTATTGGCCATTCAGCATTTTATTAGACCAATCATGTGCCTTTTAGGCAGGCAAGGTGAAACAGATGCAACATATCTTTACAGAATTAAACACACATCCTTACATCATTGAACAAATGCAGTATAAATAGATGTGACACATCTTTGCCTAGTTAAAACAATATCCCATAACATGAATTCACATTCTTCTCCCAGCAGCAAGGGCTAGCTTTTAAGTTAGCCTCTATGTATATAGCAAATTCACACTCAATAAAATCAGATTCAAAACCGTAAGCCTTCAATTCTTCCTTGGGTTGGTGAAGTGTGGTCAGCAGCTGTGGAACTGCCCCCACTGAAAGGTGTCAGTGTGTAAAGGCTTCTTGCCGGCATGCCATCTCTTCACAATTAGCAGGGCTACTAAATTGTCTTTAAACTGGTCATTTGGACTTTCAGAATCTTTTGGCCAGGAAAGAGCAAGCTCTTGAGAGGGGATACAGTAAAGACATGAAGGTCTCAGGCAAAGAGGGGCCTGAAATTGCAGAAAAAGTTTCCCCTCATAATGGAATGCTGAGTTTAGATTTACAGAAAACAATCCTACTTATAGGGCCTAAAGTTGACCACCCTTGATGGTGTGTCCCCTACAGGGAAGTCTCATCCAGAACAGATGAGGAGTCTTCTTGGAGACAGGACACGGTTCGCTGGACCAGAACCTCCCATCCTGTGGGAAGACACTGCCTGTATCTTCCCACGCGGCGGTGGAATGTGTAGAGGAAAGAACTCGGCATCTGACAGCTGACATCAGTTGTAGCCACTTCACAGGTAATGGAAGGCTCAGGGCTTGAGTTTCTTCGTGAGTGAGGAGGATCATCCGGACCCTTCCCTTGTAGGATTATGGAGAGAAGTGGAGGATTACTAAGAGCCATGGGCCCACTATAAGCATCACAAAGAGTCTGTCTTCCTGTACCGCCTGAGCTTGACATTAGCATTGAGTCCTCAGGTTGCCATAGAATCAGTGCTTTCCAAATCCAATAGTTCTACAATTGCCATTGATCCCAGCCCAACCATATCCCTATCACCCTACACCTTCAGTCTCCAATCCTTCAGTGCCCCCTGTATCGCCTCTATGAGCTTCATCCTAATTCTGCCAACCTGGACCACGGTTCTCTAACTTTGCTGTGACAGAAGGACTACCCAGAGCAGTGGTTCTCAACCTGTGGGTTAAAGACCGTTCACAGGGGTAACCTAAGATCATCAGAAAACACAGACATTTACATTATGGTAACAGTAGCAAAATTACATCTATTACATGGCAGTAGAAAAACTACATTCATGAAGTAGCAATGAAAACAGTCTTATGGTTGGGGGTTCCCACAACAGGAGGAGTTGTATTAAACGGTTGCAGTATCAGAGAGGTGGAGAACCACTGCTCTAGAGTCTAGAAGAGATAAGGAAGAGACAAAGAGCTCACAGAAGGGAGCTGACCTGATCTTGCCTTGACCTCTCACTGGCTTCTAGAGATATAAAAACAATCAGCGCGTGTTATTTTGTCTCATTAAGCTTGTGTTAGCTTGTGGGAGTGGCAATGGGAGAACTAACACACCCTTGCACACACCCTGCAGTTCCCAGTTCTGTGTTTAGACCGTGCTGCGGAGCTGGCTTAGTAGGCAAAAGGCACTGGCCCCAAGCCCAGAGGAGCAGCACTAGCAGGCTGCCCCGACCTCTGCACATGCGCACTGCAGCACACACCCCGCACAGAATAAATAAATAAATAACAGAAGTCCTAAAATGCACATGTGCTGTGCTTGGGCTCTCCAAATCTCCGCTCATTAAAATGTTCTCCCCCCTCCATAGCGAAGATGAAATTTACAGAGGGAAAGAAACTGAGATGTGTCACTGTACATACTGTCTTCCGACCTTGTTCATAATTCCAGCATTGCGGTCAAATCCAGACGGGAGGACAGACAACTGTACCGAGGCCACCAAAGTCAGGTGCGCATAGTCCTTGCTCTGCTGGAAACCTCTCTTGAGTCCTTGTCATGTCAACCCAGTACTACACACCCACAGGACACGCCCAACCCTGTCCCTTTTCAGTGGCCTTCTCTGTGTCACACTGCCTGTTGGTTTGGCTATAGTTCAGGCGTTCTGTCAAACACTAACCAAGGGTTAAGAGGACATTCTGACTTTAGGAATGGACAGTACCCAATAGGATTTGAGGAGGCCTGATTGGATTCCAAGTTAGCTGGAAGCTTTCAAAGCAGACTAGACTTCCCTGAAAGGGGGAGAAATCCTACCTGTGGACAGCGTGGAATTTGCAGTCCACCCTTCCCTTCCCGGCAACCCACCCTTTCCTTTCCCGCAACCCACTCTTCCCTTCCCCACAGCCCACCCTTCCCTTCCCTGCAGCCCATCCTTCCCTCCCCCACAGTCCACTCTTCCCTTCACCAAAGCTCACCCTTCCCTTCCCCACAGCCCACCCTTCCCTTCCCCACAGCCCACCTAACAGGTTTCAGACTCGCTTCACCAGCTCCCACAACCACATGCTGTCCACTCCATGCACAGATGCTCTCCATACCCCATTGGCTCTGGACCCCACTCACAGTCTCCCCAGGCTAAAAGGAACTGTGCCTTTCAGAATTCAGCCACATAATGAAGGATGTTGTCTAAGTACAACCCCCTACTCGGTACCTGCCTGCTCTTGTTCCGTTTTGTATAATGTGTGGTGAATGGCAAACTCACTGGCAGCCATTAGTCCTTTCCCCAGTCCTGCGCAAGTGTCCTCACGCTCCAGATTGCACAGTCTGCCCAGGGGTGGTGGCTTGAAAGGAACCCCCACAGATGCATATATTTAAATGCTTAGTCATCAAGGAGTAGAACCCCTTGAGAAGGATTAGGAAGTGTGAAGGATTAGGATTGTTGAAGAAGGTGTCACCTTGTTGGAGGAAGTATGTCACTGGGGAAAGGCTTAGAGGTTCAAAAAGCCCATGGTAGGCACAATCTCTCTCTCTCTCTCTCTCTCTCTCTCTCTCTCTCTCTCTCTCTCTCTCTCTCCCATCTATCTAACTATCTATCTATCTATCTATCTATCTATCTATCTATCTATCTATCTATCTATCTATCTATCTATCTATCCTCTCTGCCTCTGCTTGCTGGTTGTGGATCAGGGTATAAAGGTCTCAACTCCGCCATGCCTGCCTGCTGTCATGCTCCCCAGCATGATGATGACAGACTAACCCAATGAAACTGTAAGTAGACCCTCAGTTAAATGCATTATTTTATAAAAGTTGCTGTGACCATCCCAACAAATAGTAACCCTAAGTAAGACACCGAGTGACTTTGTGTGTTCAAATGGATAAAAGTGAATGTGTTGCGAGTGGAAACTAGGAAGATATTATATGCTGGATTTATCTTCTCTTCTTATGCCCAGCGTCACTTCCTCACAGCGTGGAGAAGCCCAGACCAGTTTGACAAGTGACACATTGCACAGTCCCAGATCCACAGAGAAGAGTCTTTTGGCTGATAGCGTATCACAGACACACCAGTGCCCCATGTGCAACTTGCAGAATGGTTGGAGCCCTCATCAAATTACAGAAATGTCAAGCATTCCTGGAAACCAATCCGAAATGCCGATTCAGCAAAACCTCTCAGGACCCCAGACCCAGAACCAGGGGGATCTCTCCGTGCTATTTGTTCCCCCTGATGTTTATCTGACACCGTGTCATATTGCAGTTAGCTCTTACCTTCTTTATTGCTACGTCTTCATTGTGCAAGCTTCAGCCTATGCCACATTTCCCTGGGATGTAGGAAGCTCTTACTGCACAGCTGTTTAAGAGAATTGTATTACATGATTCGTTGTGTCATCACCCTCAAAACATCCCCAGTACCAGGCTTCGCCCACCTCAGCCCAGGTCCCGGTACCCTTCTGTAACGGTTACTTTTCTATTGCTGTGATAAACACCATGACCAAGGCAGCAAGGTTTTGTTTGGACTCGTGACTTCAGAGAAATGAATGTCCTTTGCTGTCGTGGTTGGAAAGAGTGATAGCAGGCAGGTATGGTGGCCTAAGCAGAGAACACCCATCTTCAACCGCTCTGAAACCTCAAAGCCTGCCCCGAGGACATCTTCCCTCCATCAAGGCTTCACCTCCTAAACCTACTCAAACAGCTCCGCCAATTGGGTACTAAGTATTCAAATATCTGAGCTTCTGGGAGACATGCTTTTTCCAACCACCACACCCTCTGATTACAGGTCCTAAGGCCCTTACTAACACACAGACCCACCAAGGCTGGCCTTGTAACAGCTCCACCACCTCCACAGATAGGCCTGCCATCCGACGTACAACTTGCTTCTTGTTTCCCCCTCCCTGCATGATATCCCCTCTGTGGTTGGTGTACCCCACATTCTAATCTTCCCCAACTCTTTGCCTAAATTCCCTCTCCCTAAAATTCAAGAGCTAAACTAAAATACAAGGAAAATCCAACTCAAAAGTTAGCAAAAGGTTTTCAATAAACATTTCTCCGAAGGTGATGTAAGAACGAGGTTTCACCTAGACCTAGGATGGCTGTTAGCAAAATACAAATGGTGCGTTGGTAAAAATAAGGAGACTGAAATGAGCCTTTAGACACCACACAGGTGAATGCAAAAGGGTACAGCTGCAACATAATATGTAGTTTCCTCAAAGCAATCACACAGGGAGCTAGCCCAGGCCCTAGTGATCTCCCTTCTATGTATTAGTCAGGGGTCACTATTGCTGTCAGGAAACACTATGAGCAAAAAGCAAACAGGGGAGGAAAGGGTTTGTTTGACTTACTCTTCCACATTGCTGCTCCTCACTGAAGAAAGTCAGGACAGGAACTCAAACAGGGCTGGAACTCGAAGTCAGGAGCTGATGCAGAGGCCATGGAGAGGCAGTGCTTACTGGCTACCAGAATATTGGAACAGTGGTCCCCAAGGCACTGACTGAACCTTTCCAGGAACAGGCTGAAGTCCTAGTACCACCCAGAGGAAGAATTTGTCTCCTAGGAAGAGATGTCACACGATTCTGACCACTTGTCACCCTGCAGGAGAGACTGAGCTGAGATGGATGGTGGCATCATCATTGGATGGTGGCATCATTGGATGGTGGCGTCATTGGATGGTGGCATCATCATTGGATGGTGGCGTCATTGGATGGTGGCGTCATTGGATGGTGGCGTCATTGGATGGTGGCGTCATTGGATGGTGGCGTCATTGGATGGTGGCGTCATTGGATGGTGGCACTACCCCTTGACCAGGACCTTAATTCTTTCTACCTCTTACTCCATGTGTGAACCTAGGCCTCATATCAAGACCACAGAGATGGACTTGTGGGGCCATGGAGTCACTGGGCCCTCTATTCCTCTGGGCCCACTTGTTCCTCTTCCCCATATGGCCACATAGAACACATCTCCTTCTCTATCTTACACTATCCCTTGTCTCATTGGCCTGATGAGGACAAGTGGCCAGAGCCTGGCCTGTCAGACCCAACAGCTCCAGTAGCACCACCACAGCCGACTGCACACGCAGGTCTCACCTCCCTTTAGCTAGAGCTCCAGGTCTCACTTGGGCTGTAAGGCCAGGCCAGAGAAGCAATGACATTAAGTGGCAAAGTTCACTTGTGACCAAGCATTCTTTGTTCACGTGAATAACAGCTTTTACCAAATTTACCTAACCCAGTTTCCCCAAGACTCTAGAAAGTGCTGGACACAAAAGTGACCCACAAAAACGTGGCAATCATCTGAGCAACACTCTATGTCGCAAATGTTTGCAGTGGCTGCTGGCCCCTGTGATGAACAGAAAACTGACTTTCCTGCTGTGAATGTCCTTCCCTAGACTAGTGGCCCTCAACCTGTGGGTCATAACCCTTTTGTGCGCCTAAGGCCACTGGAAAACACAAATATTCACATAAGAAGTTAGAGCTAATGGGTCAAGCAGTGTTTTAATCAATATAGTTTCTATGTGATTATTTCAGTTCTGGGTGTCTGGGATGAACAAGCGGTCTTCCTTTTACAGACATGAATATACATTCAGAGGCTCCTAAACAAAGATTGTAATACATTTTTTTCATTTGATCTTCACAACAGCCCTGTCAAATCATGATTATGTCACCATTTTGCAGATGAGGAAGCTGGGGAATTCAGATCAAGCAGTTTGATCTGTAGATGAAAGTTTCTGTCCTGCAAAGCCGAGCTAGCTCAGTCAGTAGAGCATGAGACTCTTAATCTCAGGGTCATGGGTTCAAGCCCAATGTTGGGTGCCATTGATCAAAGTCACAAGCTCTTGGGTAAAGTGATGGGATTCAGGTTATTTCCTGCTGTGCTATTTTTCTCTCCATGAGCCACCTACTAAGATGGACTTGAAGGAATGGGTCTATCTGAAGGGCTGAACATTCATGCACCAAGTTGGAAACAGAAACATTGCCTGGGCCACAAACTAGTCATTTCCCTAACGAGTACCATGTCTTAATGAGTGCGTGGTATGAACTCCCATGCAGATCCTTGCCACCTAGCAGGCCATTGAGCTCAGGAAGCACCGGGCGTAAGGGCAGAGCCTGGGCTTCAGTCAGACTGAAAAGAGAGTAAATCTCAGTCCTGTTCATCGGCTAATTTGACTCTGAGAAGTTAAATGAGTTTTCTGACTGCCAGTTGTTCTAGGAAACAGAGGTGAGATCTGTCATCTTACAGGGGTTTAAAGATTAAACAAGACACAGAGTAATCCAAGCACCATACCCAGCCCCCAGCAATGAGTTTTGGTTCCTTCTCCCTTCTGACTCTGAACCTCAGGATTTTGGCTACTGATGCAAGAAGGCCAGCTGAGATCCACGTTAGAAGAATCAATATGTTTGCTATACTCACATCCGGATACCAGCAAGAACCTCAGCTGTCTTGGAGGAGAGTCTTTACTATGACAAACAGAAAATAACAAGCAAAATAGTGCTCAATAAGAAAACTGGTGTGTGACAACCTTGTTACAAGACCAGGGAGATGGATCAGTGGAGACCTGAGTTTAGATCCAAAGCTGGACACCTGGCCTGAAATCCCAAGGAGAAATGGGAGGTGGAGGCAGGAAAATCCCCTGAAGCTCATGGGTCATCTTGAAACAAAAATGTGAACAAGGAACCCCCATCTCATCTTAAACACAGAGAAGTGAGAACTGACACCCCAGGCTGTTCTCTGTCTTCACCCTTCTAGTGCCCACAGAGCAAAAGCTGAAGGACAGGGGGCACCTCATTCCTCAAACTGAGGGCTGGCCGTAGGCAGAGCAACAGCATTGGCTGGGGTGCCCAGAGGTGGGACTGAGCTCACCAACTGAGATACACCTGCTCTCAAATGTTGTAAATTCTGTTTTTTATGTTCGGTTTTTATGCTGGAAACACAAAACCTTATCATTTGTTTTCATTAAAACAAACATAGCAATATTAGGATGCAACATGAAGGGTTTTGTTTTTGTTTTTAGTTTGTGTTGTTGGTTTGGTTTTTAGTGGGTTTTAAAGACCAGAGCGAAGAGAGGCCATACCCGATTCCCACAGGCTATTGTGAGGTAGAAAGGTTTAATAAATGGAGTATGGTGGGCTTCCTAAATTCTCAGGGGATCCATCTGTGGCAGCTCCAGCCTGCCTCTCCAAGCAACAACACCATCAGAGAAACCAGAGACCAGTCACCAAATTAACTTATAAAGCCAGAGAAGAAAATTTGAGTTCATCTTGAAAAGAATTAGCTCTAACAGCACACAAGCCAGAGACAGTTGACAAACTGCTACCTGGCGCCAGGCTGATGGTCCTGGGGGGATGTTTTCATTCTGTGCCCAGGATGAAAGGCCTTTGTGGGCATCCCATGGGCCGAGGCAGGCGCCCCGGTGATGGAGGCAGATAGGGAATGGGCCACTCACTCTCAGGCGTGCAAAGGAAGCCCGAGCCCAAATGCTGCTGTGGGGAGCCAGGTCACAAGTCAGCTAGACATCAGGGACGGCAACATTCTTACTTTCAGGCCTAGCTCATGTTCTGAAAGCAACTCAGTCCACTGCATAAAAATCATAAGCCAGGGGTAAAACTCCCCCAGAACCCTTTCTCCAGCAGACAGCAACTTCTGACTGTGTCGTAAAATTTTGGTGCAGCTGTCTCTTAGAATTATTTCATTTTTAATATGTGTATGTGTGGAGGGGTGTCACAGACATGTAAGCGCAGGTGCCAGCAGAGTTCAGAAAGGGGTGTCAGTGGATCCCTTAGAGACAGAGTGACAGAAGGGTGTGAGCCACCTCTCGGGGGCGCTGGGAGTCTCTGTAAGTGGCTTGCACTCTTCCACTGATCCATCTTCCCAGCCCCTAGGTGTTGTAGCTTTTGATAGACAGGTGGGTTGATGTGTGTCTGTGGATGTGTGTCCAATTTAAATTAATGATCATACTATCCACAATGTCCTATCTAATTTTCACTAAACATTAAATTGTGAGCATGTTTTTACCAGTATGTTCTAAAAATTATTACTAGTAGTTCCTCATATTTTTATGATGATTATATATTAAACATATAGTAAACTATACATTTGAATGACAGCTACATGTTCATTTCAATGTATGAATGCTCAAGATTATTTAAAATTTATTCCTGATTTTTCACCATTATAAACAATGCTAGAAAAGTAGCTATTGCATGGTATACTGCACACTCATTGATGGTTATTTTACTTAAGTCTTAGAGTAATACCATACGGTAGGCACCATTATTATTAATCCCATTTCACAGTTGCAGAAACACAGAGACAAATCAAGGAACCTAGCCCAGGGTGACGGAGCTTGGAGGGCATGTACCCAAGATGTGCACCCAGGACATGCAAGCAGAATATGCAAGCAGAACATGCGAGCAGGATGTGTAAGCAGGACCTGAAGGCAGGCGGCCTCGTTCCCGTCGAGGAATCTCACTGAGGCTCAGTTTCTTCATTGTCAAACATATGAAGGAAGTCTCTGCCGACTGCACATCCTAATCAGTCCACCTCATTGCTGAGGGCAACGCAGCAAGGCTAGGTGCAGCAGCCATGCAGCCAGGCTTTTCTGAGTCAAGCAAACCTGCACTGCTTCCCAGCAAACTGCATTCTTAATGCTTAGCCATCCTGTCCTTGAGTGGGGCTGACAAAAGTTCCTGCTTCACTGGGTGCTTTGAGAAGGGAGACAGTGCCTTCAAGCCACATAGAACAAGCAGCAACACTCAGACACGACTTGTCGTGGGATGCTGCTGTTGCGTTGGACTGAGGGACTCACTGAGACTACAGTGTCCCGCTCTGCAGTCCTTAGAGAACTGATAGTTTTGCCATCCTGGAGAGAAGAAATGAGCAGCTGTGGGGAGACAGCTAAGTTCACAAACCTCTTACTGAAAAAACAGAGGCTGTGTGTTAGATCCACTCCCCAACCCACATTTAAAAAACAAAACAAGCCAGCACAGCAGCCAGTGGTCTGTAATCCCATCGACAGGAAGATCCCTCGGTTCACTGGCTAGTTAGCCAAAGCAGTAAGCTCCAGAATTAATGGAGAGCCCGCCTCAAAAGAGAAGTCAGAGACAGACTGAGGAAGACAACTGACCCCAGCCTGTGATCTCCATATACACCTGGTATATACCTGCATGCATATATATATATATACACACACACACATACACATCTGCCCATCTGTATATACATGCATGTACACCTGCATGTGTGCATATATACCTGCATATTTGAATATATGTGCATGTACACCTATGTATGTATATATATGCACACACAGCCTCATGCATACATATATACCTACACATATGAATAAATATGCATATACACCTACATGTGTGTATATTCATGCATACACACCTGCACATATGCATGTATACTTGCATGTGTGCATATGCAGCCATGTACATCTGCAGACACACATATATACTCTCATGTATGCACACATGTGCACACACTACAGAAAGAGAGAGAGCGGGGCAATTAATCCAAGCAGTATCAAATTTCCTCTAGGTCAGGAGATTCACCTACTATTAGCAGACATGACAAAGGATTTAACTGAAAGCTTCAGGCCACATGTGACAATCAGTCCCTTCATCCCAGACAAGAGACTGGAGAACATGAGTTCTCTGCCCTCTGTGTTGGCCAGTCACCCTCCTGGCCAGATCCAGGACTAAATGTCTGAGAGGTGTGGGTAAGAATGCCGTGTAGAAGAGGGTGATACTAGGGACATGCAGGTGCCAATCACCATCCATGTCCTCCCAACAGTCTCTGGGGTCTGCCACCACAGTCTCCTTGCAGAAAAAGTTTGCCTTTCTAACTAATTAGTAACTGAACTAGATGCTTGTTCTCTGTGGGTGAATAAATCTTTGACATTTGCTATCCTCGGAAGGTGCTGTCCTCTTCTCAGCAGCTGAGATGTATACAGGTGACATACTCTATGGTGACAGCTGTGGAGCAGATAGTGCTCCACGGTGACATCTCTGTGGAGTAGGTAGAGAATGTTCCATGGTGACATCTCTGTGGAGTAGATAGAGTGCTCCACAGTGACAGCTGTGGAGTAGATAGTGCTCCATGGTGACATCTCTGTGGAGTAGATAGAGTGCTCCATGGTGACATCTCTGTGGAGTAGATAGAGTGCTCCATAGTGACATCTTTGTGGAGTAGTTAGTGCTCCATGGTGACATCTCTGTGGAGTAGATAGTGCTCCATGGTGACATCTCTGTGGAGTAGTTAGTGCTCCATGGTGACATCTCTGTGGAGTAGATAGTGCTCCATGGTGACATCTCTGTGGAGTAGTTAGTGCTCCATGGTGACATCTCTGTGGAGTAGTTAGTGCTCCATGGTAACATCTCTGTGGAGTAGATAAAGTGCTCCATGGTGACATCTTTGTGGAGTAGATAGTGCTCCATGGTGACAGCTGTGGAGTAGATAGAGTGCTCCATGGTGACATCTCTGTGGAGTAGATAGAGTGCTCCGTGGTGACATCTTTGTGGAGTAGATAGAGAATGTTCCATGGTGACATCTCTGTGGAGTAGTTAGTGCTCCATGGTGACACCTGTGGAGTAGATAGTGCTCCATGGTGACATCTCTGTGGAGTAGCTAGAGTGCTCCATGGTGACATCTCTGTGGAGTAGATAGAGTGCTCCATGGTGACATCTCTGTGGAGTAGATAGAGAATGTTCCATGGTGACATCTCTGTGGAGTAGATAGTGCTCCGTGGTGACATCTCTGTGGAGTAGATAGAGAGCTCCATGGTGACATCTCTGTGGAGTAGATAGAGTGCTCCATGGTGACATCTCTGTGGAGTAGTTAGTGCTCCATGGTGACATCTCTGTGGAGTAGATAGAGTGCTCCATGGTGACATCTCTGTGGAGTAGTTAGTGCTCCATGGTGACATCTCTGTGGAGTAGATAGAGTGCTCCATGGTGACACCCCACAGGAGAAATGAAAGGCTTCACTGTCACCCTCCTTCCCTGGAGGACAGCACACTGATTGATGAGCAACTTGCTGTCCCTTGTAGTCCCCCAAACCACCTGAACCCGTAAAGGCAGCCAGCACGCTGAGGTCTAAGACCAGCCAAGAGGGCATGCTGAGCTATGTTCCACTGGCCCTCTTTGACAACCCACACCACACACTGCTTACACAGATCTGACAAAAATCCCACTCTTCCTTCCACGTCTTCATGATTTCTTCTCGCGCAGGAGTCTGTTTCAGAGGCTGCAAAACAACCACTTTCCTGTGCCCCTTCCAATCCCTCCCACTGGCCCCTGAAAGTGCTATTCTGTCTGAAGCCAGTGCAGGCCTTTCTCTTTGTTGGCCTCGAGAAAGAAGCCCAGGCTGAAGTAAAACAAGGGGGCAAAGCAAACTTGCACTAACTGCTACCTTCCATCACTCCAAGGAAGAGCCCTGGAGGAGGCAGAGAAGAAACAGACGGCCTCAATAATGCTGTCCTTAGCACAAGGTCCTTCTGATAGTAGTGGACAGGAGCCAGACATTCTCAAATATTTCTCCCCAAGCATGTATTCATTTGTGGAGATTAGCAACCTGCAAGTGTATGGTTGTTCAATCGACAGACCACACTCTCTATGCTTCTGCCCACTGAAGTTAGAACAAGCTTCAAGACAGTCCAATTATATATATATAAATCCTACAAGGGACTGGAAAGATGGCTCAGTGGTTAAGAGCTCTGGGTACTCTTCTAAAGGACCCAGCTTTGATTCCCAGCACCCCCTTGTTGGCTCATAACCATCTATAAATCAGGGGATCTGATATCTTCTGGCTTCTGTAGGCACCAAGCATGCAGGACAAATATCCAAACATGCAAAAATTTAAAATAAAGAAGAAAGAAAACACTATACATGTTTTTATTTTGTGACTTATTATTTTATTTTTAATTACGTGCCTCTATTTATGGGTCTATACATGTCTGCTGTCCAAAGATGTCAGATGTATCCGATCTCTCTGGGGTTGGAGTCACAGGCAATGGCAAGCTTCCAAATATGAGTGCTGGGAACTAGACTCGCTTGGATCCTCTGCAGGCCAAGGGCATGCTCTTACCATCTTTCCAGGCCTTGTACCAGGCTTCTTCTTTGGGCCACCAACCAGCTCCCAAATCATGACACAGAGACTTAGCTTATACTCCTTTCTGGATAGCTCTTTTTATTTAATTTAAATTAATCTGTTCTCTTTATCTATGTTTTGTCCTCGGTGCTTTTTACCTTTCTTTCTGTATGTTCTACTCTGGGTCTGTTGGCTGACCACTGCCCGACTGGCCCTGAGTGCCTCCCTCTTTTTCTCCCTCATTCTCCCCTCTCTTCTAGTTCTTTTCTGCCTAAGATTGTCCTATTTATTCTCTCTGCTCGCCAGCCCTGTCTCTCCCTTCTGCCTAGCTATTGGCTGTTCAGCTTTTTATATAGGCCAATCAGATGCCTTAGGCAGACAAGGTGAAACAGCAGCACATCTGTATACAGTTAAACAAATGCAGCAGAAACACATGTAACACATCTGTACACAGTTAATATCCCACAACACGCCCCCTCTACAGCTTTTTTAAGGCTTGTATTTGATGGTTTCTTCAATGAGAAATACAGACTCCTAAAAAAAAGCGGACCTTTAAAACCAAACAGACGCTAGCTCTGCCTGCAAAGTGATGAAACAACAGCTTTATTGAAGCCTCATTCCAAACGTCTCCTGTGGTAGAGGGAACACCTGCAACTTGGAGAAATGACTCCCTACAGATAGGACGTCGTTGTGGTGACAGTAAAGGACACTGGCTTCTACTGGACAGGAAAGACCTCTGTCACTAAGTAGCCGAGATCTGAGCTATGACAGCAATCCCACCTGCCAAGCAACGGCAACTCAGCACTCACCCCATCCCTAAGAGAGCAAGGGAGATTCTTGTGAATTCAGGGAAATTATTGTGATGTGCTCCTAAAAGAGCAATACAAACTGAGAGCTCCGTTGGGTTCCTGATGCCCCGCCACCATTCTGTGATGTTTTAATGACTGACAGGAGATGGGTAACAACAGCTTTTTAGGGTTCAGGCTTCTGCAGCCTTTGTTTCTAGTCTCCAGAGCCCCAGTTCTGCTCTCTCCCCCTAGACACATGCAGCTCATTCTACATGATGACTCACTGTGGCCTTTCACTTTCCAGGAGGCTGTCCTTGAACTCTCCCCAAGCTTCAGTCATGGAAAAATACCGAAAGCTGGAAGCCAGGGGGAGAAGAATACAGAAGTCTGTTGGCCTGGATGTGTTCAGGTTGGAGGGTTTAGAACACACAGAAAGGAAGGGGTAGCAGGGTCTCTGAGGAACATCCTAGCAAAACAGGAACAAGGAAAGTGAAGCCAAAAGCAGGATACAAGCTCCCTGGGAAAGAAGAGCCCTCAGCTCCAGCCTCCCCAGTGTGGTTTAACTGTGTCCCCCCTCAAACCCTGACATTTGATGAGATAAGTCCTAATCCACAGATCTTTTATCTTTTAGAGAGTAAGTAATGATTAGAAGCCCTGAGTTTGGGTGAGGAATGACTCTTACATGGAACCCTCGAGAGAGAGAGACAGAGACACAGAGACGGACAGAAAAAAACAAATTAAGAGGCCAGGCCACCCCTCTAATCAGACCCCTGAATGCTGGGCAGGGACTAGACAGCATATCCAGAAGTACTCTAGGGCCGGACTCTTCCTTCACTTTTACTCTGCACAGCAGGGTGTGGAGAGAAGCTCCGTCCCACGATTACGAAGCATTTAAAGCCCGTCCCACAGCAACTGTAAGAATCAGCAATCCCCTTGGCTTCCTCTGCCCCTTGTCCCTTCCAGATACAGTCTGGTTTGGTAAACAAAAGCACCAGAAAAGGTCACCCTGCAGAATGAAGGAAAATATGTGCCCTAAGTCCCACTGAAGGTCGTCACAATATTAGCTGGTTACATTCAACTGAGTCACAGTTAACAGTCCCCAGACTGGGAACAAGACTCAGTGTTCTGTGTGTCAGCCAGAGCTGACGCTGAGACATCAAGACTGGAGCTTTCAGCTTCAGACATTCATGAAGATGGAGTGGGGGGGGGGACAACATGAGAACCGCATTTCAGGGCATGCCCTCATCCAAATGGATTGTGTCTTTAAAGACTTCAATTCCAAACACGGTCACACTCTGAAGGGGCCAGGCTAGGACAAGGATGGGAAAATTCAGCTCCTAAAAGATATCTAACGGGAGCAGCAAACCTGACAGGCGGGCAAACACACCGTGGGTTCCCTCCCAGCTAGCCTCGGAGTCTCCCTATGTCAGCGCACGCTCATGCTTAGTTTATTTTACTTTGAAACACAGTCTCGTGCATCCCAGTCTGGCCTTCAGCTCAATATATAGCTGAGGATGACCTTGAACTGAATTCAGATCGCCTGTCTGTTGTCTTCCACTTCCAGACTGTTGGTATTATAGGTGTCTGCCACCGCACCTGCATTAGGTAATTCTCAGAAGCAGGTCCAGGGCTTCATGCTTGTCAGAGAAGCACTCCACCAGCTGAGCTACAGTCCCAGGCCCCAGCCTAAAGGCCATGCTTTTAAATTTAGAATGAAGCCGCATGGTGGTGGTGCACTCCGTTAATCCCATTACTTGGGAAGCAGAGGCAGGCACATTCCTGTGAGTTTAAGGCCAGCCTGGTCTATAAGAGCTATGTCCAGGACCGGCTCTAAAGCTAAAGAGAGCCCGAATGTGACCCTTGCCCTCCTCTGTCTCCCCCACCTCCCACCTCATATTCACTGTATTTCCAAGGTGTGTCATGGCCTCTGTGGTGGTCAATCTCCTGACTAGATTAGCATTACCCAGGCAATGCACCTCCAAGTATATCTACGAGGGCATTTCTGGAGAGGCTGAATACAGGCAGCACCATTCCATGCACTGGAGTCCAAGAAAGAATAAAAAGAGAGCAAGCAAACAGAACTCCAGCATTACCCCCACCCCACCCCATCCTTCCTTACTGCAGATACACCACGACCAGACCTCTTACTCCCGCTGCCACTCTCTCCCCGCCATGACTACTGAGCCGCTACCATGCTCTCCCTGTCCTGACTACTGAGCCGCTACAATGTTCTCCCTGCCATGACTGAGCCACGAGTCAAAATAAACCTTTCTTCCTTCCCTAAGTGGCTCTGTGAGGTACTTTGTCACAGCAGTGAGAACAGCCACGGATGCGATTTCCCTAGTCTGGAAAGCGCTGTAATGTTGCTGAAAGCAGGAGCTGTAAACATAAATGCCAGGTGCACGTATGAGAAGCGGGAGCCGAGAGAAGCACACATGCAAGCCCTCGAGAGAGGTCAGACAGTGCAATGGAGAGACAGTGATTAATCCAGCAGAAAGGAAAAATATAAAACTAGAAACCTTAGCTAAGGGAGGTTATGGTGGGGACAAATATTGGAATCTGGAAGTAATGAGGAATCATTGAAAATGCATGAACAAGGGAGCATCTGCGGCAGGCACATGGTTGCACATACAAAAGCGCACATGCACTACAATGTCCTCCTCTGAAACATGGGGCTCTCTCTCTGTGAGTGAATGAGTCTGCATGCTGGGGAGAGCTGCATCCTGCTCCGTGGTACCAGGTCAGCGGAAACCCGAGTCCTGAGTAACTGCGCTGAATGATGGACTCTGTTGTGTTCTTTTTCCAAGAACTGCTCTCTTGTCATCTTCTCACTTGTAATGTGTACGCTACCTCTAAAGGGACACCTTGAAGTTATTTAATATGGGTCCCAAAAGTCCCGGGACAATGGGTACAACTCCTTGGGGATGCCATCGGTTCCCTCGCCATCACTGATATAAACAATGGGGATTGCCTGGGAGGATATGGTTTCGGTGTACTGAAAAGGAGGCCCTGGCAGGAAGTCATGGACTTGAGTGATGAGAAGAGAAGGCTGATTCCGCTCAGGATAAGCTTGAGAAAGGAGAAAAGAGATGCCATTTGCATCTTTCCAATGGCCCTTTGATAGGGTACCTGTGCAGGACCCAGAGTGAGGCTCTGGAGGTCAGCTTGTGGGTCAGGTTGCCATTCACCCATCCTAAATCCCACTCACTAGTTGAAAAGCAAAGACTTTTGCATTGATCCTGAGGTGGTTCTCTGAGGCTCCAGTTGTCCAAGAACTGGGGAAGATAAAATTAAGGATGCCCATTTCTGAACAAATCAATATTCACCTGCAAGATGAAAGGGGGCAGTTTCAAAGCAGAACTCGATTTCTGTTCCCAACTCTCTAAAAACCAACTCATTGTGGGAGTCAGACCTTAATGCAAGATCTGACACTAGAGAGTGTTGGCTATAGAGACGTCCAAGGACTTCTGCAGGACTTGGATGGCTCAGGAAGGAGCATGGAGAAGTGATAAGTGCGGTTTCATGACACTAAATGGAGAGCAAAAGGAACAACAGAGCAAGTGAAGAGATGGCCCATGGAATGGCAGAAAAGTCGCTACTAACCACACATCTGACAGAGGATTAACATCTGGAATACATAAGGAGCTCAAAAAAAAAAAAAGACAAATACCAAACAATGCAATCAACAAATGGCGTGATGATAAGAACAGACAGTTCCCAAAAGATGCACAGAGAGCTAAGAAATGTGGAACAAGTCCAACATCCTTAGTCAGTTGTTGCATAAGCTAAACACCGTAGTTTCATCTCCCATCACCCTGATTATCATGAAGATAACAAAAAGGGACCAACTATGGCTTCCATGGTACGAACACCAGCTATGCAAGCCTGGCTCGATTTCAAGCCCCACAACCCTTAGAAAGATAGAGCCAGTTCTGAAAGTTGTCCCCCAACCTCCACCCACACATTGTGTCACACAACCCAAATAAGTGGCAAAGAGACATTGAAGCACTGCTGCTGGGGTGTAACCTGGTAGTGCAAAGTCCCCCAAAAGCCAAAAACTAGAACTACCATATGACCCAGCGATGCCACTGTGGATACATATCTGAAGTACACCCCAGGGATGCTTCCCCAGCCACATGCCCGGCAGCCACACTCATAAGAGCCGAGTGCAGAGTCAGCCTGAGAGTCCAACAACGGATGAAGAGAAATGTAAACAGCATGTGTATCCCAACACTTCTACTCAGCCATGAGGAAGAACAAAATTACGCTATTTGCCAGTAAACAGATGCAAAGGTCATCATTTTAAATAAAATACGTCAGCTCAGAAAGAAATAATCATGCACTTTCTCTCATTGATGGAAGATATATATAAAACAGAAGGGAGGGTAGGAGAAGGAATAATAGGGAAGACTAGCCCAAGGGAAGGGGGTGGTCAGAGATGAATACATTCAAAATATGTAATATACTTGAAAGAAATTGCCTTTATGAAAACAAACATTATGCTCAATGAATCTAAACCAGTAAAGAACATTTTATTTATTTTAGAAAACATTAGTGAGCTTTTTCTTTTTTATTTATTTTTATTTTATATGCACTGGTGTTTTGCCAGGATTTATGGCTGTGTGAGGGTTTTGGATCCCCTAGAACTGAAGTTACAGACAGTTGTGAGCTGCAATGTGGATACTGGGAATTGAACCCATGTCTTCTGGAAGAGAAGTTGGTGCTTTCAACCACTGAGCAATCTCTCCAGACCAAGAATATTTGAAAGAAAAATCAATAAGAAATGTCACAATGTTTGTGATGAGACTGGCTTTCAAATAGTCATGACAGCTATAGATTGCACATCGCAAGAACGTGTGGTAGAAGGAACTTCTACAACTCATAGACTCCTTCAGTAATGTAGCAGGATACAAGATTAACTCAAAAACTCAGTAGTCCCCCTTTACACAGAAGATAAATGGGCTGAAAAAGAAATCAGAGAAAAAAACATCACCCTTCACAATAGCCACAAATAGCATAAAATATCTCAGAGTAACTCTAACCAAACAAGTGGAAGACCTGTATGACAAAAACTTTAAATCTTTGAAGAAAGAAATTGAAGAAGACACCAGAAAATGGAAAGACCTCCCATGCTCTTGGGTAGGTAGAATTTACATAGTAAAAATGGCAATCTTACCAAAAGCAGTCTACAGATTCAGTGCAATGCCCATCAAAATCCAATCAAAATTCTTCACAGACCTCAAAAGGAACAATACTCAACTTCACATGGAAAAGCAAAAAACTCAGGATAGCCAAAACAATCTTATACAATAAAGGAACTTCCGAAGGCATCACCATCCCTGACTTCAAACTCTACTACAGAGCTACAGTACTGAAAACAACCTGTTATTGGCATAAAAACAGACAGGAGGACCAATGGAACCAAATCAAAGTCCCGGATATCAATCCATACATCTATGATTTTTGACACCTGATTTTTGACAAAAAAGCAAAAAATAAAATAGAAAAAAAAGCATATTCAACAGATCAACAGATGGTGCTGGCATAACTGGTTATCAACATGTAGAAGAATGAAAATAGATTCATATCTATTGCCATGCACAAAACTCAAGTCCAGATAGATCAAAGACCTCAACATAAAGCCAATCACACTAAACCTCATAGAAAAGAAAGTGGGAAGTACACTCGGACACATTGGCACAGGAGACCACTTCCTAAATATAACCCCAGTAGCACAGACACTGAGAGAAACAATAAATAAATGTGATCTCCTGAAACTGAGAAGCTTCTGTAAAGCACACAGTCAACAAGACAAAATTGCAGCCTACAGAATAGGAAAAGATCTTTACTAACCCTATATCAGATAGAGGACTGATCTCCAGAAGATACAAAGAATTCAAGATATTGGTCATCAAAAGAACAAATAATCCAATTTTAAAAATGGGGTACAGACCTAAATGGAGAACTCTCAGCAGAGGAATCTAAAATGGCTGAAAGACACTTAAGGAAATGCTCAACATCCTTAGCCATTAGGGAAATACAAATCAAAATAACTCTGAGATTCCATCTTAAACCTATAAGAATGGCCAAGATCAAAAACACTGATGACAACTTATGCTGGAGAGGTTGTGGGGTAAGGGGAACATTCCTGCATTGTTGGTGGGAGTGCAAGATGGTACAGCCCCTTTGGATATCAGTGTGATGATTTCTCAGAAAATTAGGGAACAACCTTCCTCAAGACTCAGCAATACCACTTTTGGGTACATATCTAAAGGATGCTCAGCTGTACCACAAGGACATATGCTCAACTATGTTCATAACAGCTTTGTTTGTCATAGCCAGAACCTGGAAAAAACCTAAATAACCCTCGACTGAAGAATGGATAAGGAAAATGTGATACATTTACACAATGGAGTACTACACAGCAGAAAAAAATAATGACATCTTGAAATATGTGGGCAAATGGATGGATCTAGAAAACATCATATTGAGTGAGGTAACCCAGACCCAGGAAGACAAATATCATATGTACTCACTCATAAGTGGCTTTTAGACATAAAGCAAAGGAAACCAGCCTGCAATTCACAATCCCAGAGAACCTAGACAACAAAGAGGACCCTAAGATAGACAAACATGGATCTAATGTACATGGGAAGTAGAAAAAGACAAGATCTCCTGAGTAAATTCAGAGCATGAGGACCTTGGGAGAGGGTAGAATGGGTGAACAGAGAAAGGCAGAGAAAAATATATAGCTCAATAAAAACAATTTAAAAAGTACAATGGAGAGCAGTTAAGGGAGATTAAAAAAGGAATGTGTGGTAGAAGCAAAGCTCAAAACCATAATAAAAAACATGTGTGCCTTTTAATTTAAGGAAAGAAAACATTCTTCAAAATCAATGAAATTTTTATTATTATTTGTTTAGGTTTTTTGAGACACGATTTCTCTATGCAGTCTTGGGTGCTCTGGAACTCACTGTGTAGACCAGGTTGGCCGTGAATTCACAGAGATCCACCTGCCTCTGCCTCCAAAGTTCTGGGATTAAAGGCGTGCACCACCACTGTCAGGCTTCACTGAAAACTTCAAAATTTCTCTGTAGAACAGAGAAGGGGAGCTGGATCCATGGGCAAGGCCACCTGCTCCAAAGTGTGGGGATCTGAGTTTGAGTCCTCAGAACTCAGGTAAAAAGCCAGGCCTGATTGCACATGGCTGAAACCCTAGCACTGGGAAGCAGAGTCAGATGGATCCTGAAGTTTGACCAGCCCACCTACCTGAAACTACCAGCTTCCGGCTCAGTGAGAGACTCTGTCTCAAGGCAATAAAGTGAGGTCAATAGAGCTAGATGGTAGACATCCTGCTCTATCTAGCCTCTGCGGGGGGGGGGGGGGGGGGGGGGGAGAAAGAGACAGGGAGGGGGAGGAGGAGAGGCAGTTGAGCCTATCACAGAGCACTATCCTTATTCTGATGTAGAGCTGTAGAGCTCAGAGCACCCTTCACACACATGGGTCTCCACTACTGTACCCCTTTCCACCATTGCTGCTGAATATTTAAGGTTGCAATCTTCATGTGATCCTCCCCATTCAAGGCATGACGCCGTGAAGGAGGCCTGAGCTATGGGATGCAATGCCATAGTCAGTGGGCTCTGGGAAGAGGTGCGTGGGCCGCAGCGCAGTACAATGACTGTCACTCGTGTACCAGTTAATGGGACCTCAGCAGAGGCGAGGAGCAAGGAAGGTAACACACAGGAGAGGCTTCAGGAAAGATTTAGAATCCAGACATGTGTTAGCAGATACAGGGATGTGCGGAGGACCAGAGTTCAGACCCTGCAGGTCACCGGGCTTCTACTGTGCTGCAGCTGGAAGTGGGGACTTGCAGGGCAGCAACAGTTTCTAAGCAGGGAACTCTCAAGGATACCCTTGAAGAGCACAGTTAAAAATAGTAACAGCAAGACAAACAAGGAACTAGGTCAAAGTTTGAACAGAGGTTGTTGCTTCAAGGGTACAGAACTCTGTATTTGTCTCTGCTTCCTTCATAGTTTATGCTTCCTAAATATTCTAATATTTCTATAAGAGCCCTGCATTATTTCTATAGTATGAACAATAAGCAAGAAATGAAGTTGGGACGATGAGAATAAGAAACATAACAAAGAAGACTGGAGGGGGCGGAAGAGCTTAGGAGAATGTCCCAGCCAAGGGCTAGCAAACCTCGGCTCAGAGTCCCTTCTCGAGGCCTGTCTCCACCTGCACACCCAATAAACTGTAGTCAGCATGACTTTAGCCAGAGATAAAAGTACCAGTAGCCACAAGGCTGGCTTCACTATCAGAAATGCCTTGAATGGGTGACCTTGTAGCTTTGAGACTGCGTTCACAACCACTGTCCACCTGCCAGCCTCTCCACTTAGCAAGACAAGAGACAGATGATTAGATAGAAGACATATAGGTAGACAGGCAGAGGACAGACAGACAGATAGATAGATAGACACATGCATTTAGATAGGGATTTGGTACAATTTCCTGTATGAAATACTTTGGTGTTTTGTTCTTTCTTTCTTTCCTTCCTTCCTTCCTTTCACAAAGGGATGGAATTCATGGTCATTATTTTGCAGTTAACAAAGTTAATGGCTGAGTTAGACTCTTCATGCCATTTACCCGTGACACCCCCCGTACCTGCCTCCGGGAACCTATACTACACAGCAGGTCCCAGTACTATGAACGCTAATGAGCAGGAAGGAAGCTCCCTAGTCAGTACCGACTTGATTTCATCACGTCCTGTGGCCAGTGTGCGTGCAGTGTCCTTGGAAATAGGGACTCGTCATCAAGTTATGGTGGATACCAGGAGCAATGGCACTAGCCTGTGCGTCAACACTTTCTGGGTTGCCTCCTAACTTCCACTAAAACTCTTTGCTTACTAGAAACCTATGACCAAAGCAGATCCATTTGCCCTTGGTCACACAGACTTACAGGCAGAAATGCAACCACGGGAGGGTCTAAGTAACTCCTAAGCCCAGATCCTGCTGTGAGGGTCCTCTGCCTCCCCCAGGGCAGTCAGTCCTGAGCTGTGAAGCTCTTGGAGGTATGAATAGAGCTGTGTGCGGATCTTAACCACCTGTTTAAGTTTGCTAGGAGGATGATTTCCATAGCTTCTGAATACAGCCTTAAAGAGAACAGAGACAGGGTTTCAAATCAGCAGACTTTGAATGAGCTGAGGCAACTAGGAGAGGACACAGTGCCTGACGTCAGGAGGGGAAATAACAGGTCACTTAGCTTTGCGATGTTCAAGAAAAAATATAAAGGCCCAATCCTGTAGCAACTTAGTGGCTCAAATTCAACTTATTGGATCATTGTTTGATTTTTGTCTTTAAGTAAAAAAAACCAAAAAATTAAACCACTGTACCATGCTCTACCTTGTATAATCTTGCAACCCATATGCCCAAATCTGGATGACCCCAAAACATTCATCATTATTCAAACTACTGTGTTCCCTCGCTAGATCAAGGTTAAACAGCCACCAACTGTGAGCTGTTGATGAGATGGGCCAGTACTGCAGAGCCCTAGTCTGGCTAAGCTGACTCTGGAATACGAGTTCGTCAACACATGGTGAGATTGCAGCCGGAACACCTCGCCTGTGCCCTAGTGTTACAGCTGACAGCCCATATAAAGGGTTGGCTCAAATTCTTGCTGTTGGCTATGATCCTGCTTGCTCTGCTTCCGCTGGATGGATTTCCCAGTTAACTGAGCAGACACGGGTCAATCAAATAGCTATGGTGGGTGATTTGGGCCATGTTAAAGGCAAAAGTAGTCCGGTGTGGTAGTACATGTGTATAATCCTAGCACTCTGGAAGTAGAGGTCAGTAAATATCTGAGAGTTGAAGGCCAGCCTGGTCTTTCTATCAAGTTCCAGGAGTATAACACCAGAGCTACACAGTGAGACCTTGTCTCAAAACAAACAAACAAACAAGCAAGCACACAAGGCAGAAATGGCATTAGGAAGACAGTGCTATAAAGTCAGAAGCAGTACAAGACCCTTGGAAGCACCCAGATTCTTGAGAGTGGCCTTTTGGTAGCTGGTAAAGCTAACCCAAGTCCCCCAAAACATGATGAGTCCCTGAAAACCTAACCAGCAGAAGCCTGGGGGGCGTCTACGGAAAGAACCATAATGGTTTAAATGTATTCTCAAGGTTAAACACCTTCTGCCTTCATGTGTATCACATCTTCAGGCCCTGACACAAAGCATCCCCTACAGATCCTCATCTTAGCACTCACTCCACCTGGATACCCTTCATCACTGGAGCAATTACAACACAATCGTGTACCGAGGCCATGACACTTTCTTCCGATTAGCAGAAGACTCAGCTAGAAATCAAGGTATTTTGTGTCTCACCATTTAGCATTCGGTGTTCAATGCTGGGGTTCAGCAGAGTAATGGGAACGCTCAGTTAGAGACGGCACCATCACCACCCAGATGCCAGAGTGGGAGATGCCAATGTGCCACAAGAAATGTTAAACGCATGCCCATTGACACACGCCGGGCACCTTCAAAGGGCTCAGGAAATGCCACACGAAGGGACTGTAGGAAATAGTGACAGGCAGCGGCGTTCTGTGAGCTGGAGCAGCAGTTCCCCAGGGCTGTTTGAACAGCTTCTGCGGCACGGAGCAAGTTCAACCTCTTTCCTGATCAGACCAAGACAAGATTTGTCCTTTTCCCCAGGCTGACATTTGCACTAACAGAGTGACAGCCACATTAGACTGCTGTCACCTTAACCAGAACCAAGCTAGGCAAGAGAGCCAAACCATAAAAAAGGTCATATCTGTCAACACAACAGGCCTCCTTTCTAAAAGGGATTTCTAAAAGCAGTTTTTTGGTTTGGTTTTGTTGTTTTTTCCTTAAAGGAATCCTTGATGAAGCAGCACATTATTAATTTAAATAGGTTCTTTCTGGTCTTATATATAGATTATTAATAACAGCATTGCATATAGCAAAGTAAAAAATACACATAAAAAACTACATACCAAGGCCAGTGAGATGACTCAGTGGGTAAAGATGCCTGCAACTAAGCATGAGGACCCAAGTTCAATTCCCCTCTCCCCCGCCCAGAACCCACATGGCAAGAGGAAGGAACCAATCCTAACAGGTTATCTTCTGACCACGCCACTGGTACAGTGGTGCATGCTCTCCTTTATGCCTACATAGAAACACACGCGACAAAAAAATACAACAAATGAATACTGAGTACCAGACTGTGACTGATCGCTGTCTTGAGTGAAGTCGTGTTTGAATCCCCGGGTGAACTCACCGTGTGTTTACAAAGCTCTCTTTTTACTTCAGTGAAGAAGTGATGAGCAGGTTATGAATGCTCAGACCTGGATCCCTGATGCTCCCGAAAGTGAGCAAGGGCGCTTGCCAATCCCGGATAACAACTGACAGTGTTTGTTTTCAGTGATGAGAGCTGAACTTTCCAGCCAGCCATGGCGGCACACACCTAGCGCTCAAGAGGCGGAAGCAGGTGAATCAGGAGCTTGAGGCCAGCTTGGTTTCTAAACAATACAACAAAAAGGTGAGCTTCGTTGCAGAAGCAGAGTTTCCAAGTCTCATGTCTGGTGCCACGAACAGCTTCTTTAGTACTCTCTGAGTTTCCTGATGATATTTGGTAATAAGGAATATTGGAAAAGTCTGCAAAACTCAGAAAACCAACGTTGTCCAATGATCAATGCATAGGTAGGGTGTTGTTCTAGAATATTCCCAACTAAAAGACCAATTAAAGTACAAGACGACGGGTGATCTGTAAGGAACTATTTGTTGACTTCCGTGACACGATTAAAATAAAATGCCCATGATGACCTTAAAAGGCATATTTAAAAATATAAAAACAAACCAAAACTTTCTCTGCTTCCTCCACTATGGAGCTACAGAGACATGCCCTGGCTCTTGTTGTTTGGGTTTTCTTATGTAGCTGCTGGAGACCTAGGCCTGGCAAACTGTACGAACTAAGCCATCCTCTCAGCCCTGAAAAACATCCCTTTTAATAGATTTATTTTGCAAATGAAAATACAAGTTACTAAAGAGCATGCCAGTGTCCTGGGCAGACCACACAAAAGTACTCCTTCCTCATGACTCTTCCTTGAAGGAAGATGTTCTCTCAGACCTGCTCACCACAGTTTTACCAAACTTGAATTTGACCTGCCCATCTCAGCCGATGAGACAGGGATTGGTCCATCTACAGGCTCTGTGTAGTAAGAGGCCATCAGCCTGCCAGTTACATCTTCTTATGTAGCTGCACCAGGCTTCCACAGATGATGTCAGGCAGCAGGCAGCATAGTTGGTAGTGTCTGCCTTGGGAAAGAGAGGGGGTTGCATCAGCACTGGGTCAAAATCGGCTTTTTCTGAACAGCCCCACGGTCATGCCAGCCCAAACACATCTGTGTTCTTCCTACCCTTGAAGCCCAAAGCTGGAACCCAGAGTTTGCAGGCTTGCATGTCTGAGTCCAAGCTGCGTTGAAAGCTCACTGTGTTAACTGCTCTGGCCCTTTACCTTTATAAGACCTGTTCGTTAGAGGACGGGGACAGAGCAGAGAACGGAAGGTGGGGAGGACCCTTGCTCCAACTGTTGGACATTTTCCCCTCGCACATGCGGGGTGTCAACCGCCGTCGAGGAAACTGCCACGTTTTCTGCAGTCCTTCTGCAGGGCCAGAGGCCTACAGCAGGCGCAACTAGGCTTTTTTTTTTAGGGCCAGCATCCAGCTCCCAATCATGACATGGAGACTTCTTATTAGTTATGAATGCTCAGCCTGGCTTAGGCTCATTTCTGGCTAGTTCTTTTAACTTAATAACCTGTTCCTCTTTACCTTTTGCCTTGGGGATTTTTACTTTTCTTTCCTTCTGTCTATCTTATTTTCACTGTTTCTGGTGTCTGCTGGATGGCAGCTGGCTTCTGGCCCCAGGCATGCCCCATTCCCTTCTTTCTCATTCTTTTCGGAGCCTAGATTTCTCCTCCTATTTATTCTTTTGGCCTGTCAACCCTGCCTATCCTTCCTCTGCCTAGCTATTGGCCATTCAGTTCTTTGTTAGACCAATCAGATGCCTTAGCAGGCAAAGTGAAACAAATGCAACACACCTTTCCATAATTAAACACACATCCTTACATCATTAAACAAATGCAGTATAAGCAAAAATACATCTTTACACAGTTAATGTAATATTCTGCAGCATAAACAAATGTAACTCATCTTTACATCATTAAAACAATATTCTACAACAGCAGGCAGCTTCCAGGAATACTCCTGATGCAGCTGGGGCTGCAACCTTGTCCCAGGAGGGTCCTCCCAGACAAAACAGACTTAGTTGGTTTTGAAGGACACAAGGCAGAGATCTCAGTACTGGTTTCCTGGACAGCTGAGCAAAAGAAGTCAGGGAGGGTTGGAAACCCCCAGCTTACTGTAATCTACTTGGACCGTTTCAATCTTTGATACGAACAAGGAAGAATATTCTTAGTCTTATGTAAGGTCCTCTTAATCACCCAGGTGCCCCATTTTCCAGCTGGAATGCTCCCTTAAAGCCCTTTCATACTGGAAACCTGCTGCCGCCATTGTGTGTAAACCAGTTTGTCAAGCTAAATCACCAGATTAATGAATTGCACGCCCCTCCACTGGCTCAGGAATGCTGTGGGGCCCTGTCCTTGTCCACAGTCGGTATTAAGGCTTATGGACCTGTTTCTCCACCTGCCACACATCCCATCGCAAGGCTGCTCTTTCCTGATAAAAAGAGAGCCTACATGGTCTAAAGAGTTCCAGGAGTAAGCCTCCGAGAACTGGATCAGTCAAGAAGTCATTCTTTAACACAACATACTAGGTTTTTTGTTTTGGGTTTCTTTTGAGATAGGATATTACTATGTAGCCCCCGCTGGCCTGGAACTTACTCTATGTACACCAGTTGACCTGGAAGTCACAGGGATCCACCTACCTCTGCCTCCAAAAATGAAGGGTTTAAATGTGTGTGCTACCATGCCAGAGCAGTGTGCAGACCTTTTATCCTGGCCTTCCTTGGTTTGTGAGCATGTGAGAACTTTCTGGAGGTCAGCATAGACTGCCATATCATTTCCAGATAGCTCTATCTGGGGGCTTGAATCCAGACCCAGGCCTTTATTTGTATTCACTAGAAAGTCAGTTAAGAAATGCTTGGTAAACACTTATTGAAGATTTTCAGACTGTGAATTGACTATCAGAGTTGTCTTTTAAGATTTGTCTGTTCCCCAAAAGACAAATTGGGTATATGTTCTCTTCTTCATGGTGTTAGCTTTTAAACCTTCGATAAGCATGCCATTATCTGAATAAGCAGAGGTTAGGTATAGAGCAGGGTGAGAGGGAGGATCTCCCAAGGAAGGGAAAATAGAATATGTAGTTGGGGGAACTAGAATCGGAGGGTTAAATGGAGGAGAAAAAAGGGGGTAAGGGAAGGAATGTGGGAGGGAAAACTCTCAGTATGGATCATTTGAGGGGTCATATGGAAACCTACCACAGTAGGAGCTTCTTAAAATATATACATATAAGAAAGGACTGTAAATGGAATCACCAGATCATGGGGGAGGCAAAGTCCCAACAAGATATCTTCCACCACCAAGTTTATGCTAGCAAGAAGATCAGACAGGGGTTATTACAACAGATCAATTAGGCTATTGTAAGGCCTGTATATGAAGAGTGAAGAAGATCAGACAGGGGCTATTACAACAGATCAGTTAGGCTATTGTCAGGCCTGTGTATGAATAGTGATGAAGATCAGACAGGGGTTATTACAACAGATCAGTTAGGCTATTGTCAGGCCTGTGTATGAAGAGTGATGAAGATCAGACAGGGGTTATTACAACAGATCAGTTAGGCTATTGTCAGGCCTGTGTATGAAGAGTGATGAGAAAACAGAAAACGTGGGCTAGGACGAGAAACCAAGTTTACAAAGAAAATGCAGTATGTTGACTTTAGTATCAGAGAACCATGGGTCAAATTCAATTAGATAGTGACTTCCTGGTTTCCATTTTCTTGTCTGTAAAAGGGGAAAGATAAAGCCTATTCTCTGGTTAACAGAAATAGATAAGTGATGGATGATACACAGACAGACACGTAGATAGATAGATAGATAGATAGATAGATAGATAGATAGATAGATAGATAGATAGATGATAGATAGATAGATCCTTGCATAGAACCTAACATAAAATTTACTCCATAATCATTATGTCAATTTTCAGTAGAAAACTTCAAAGGTATACACATTCTTGGTTTACTTAAGAAAGCAAGACATACAAAGCACCCATATACATGACCTAAACCACAAACATTCATAATCTCCAGAAGAACAGGGATCTGAGAAGACTTCAAATCACAGGTGGCCTTGAGCTTGTCTTTGAAGGAGAACAAGCCGTGTGGACAATGGAGATGTCATTGATTCACTAATATTAAAAACATCGACGAGAAAGCCCTTCCCATACAGTACCTCCCCCTAAAGCCTATTGGCTACTTCAGCTCTTGGTTAGTGTTTCTCCATCATCATGCGTAGCGCCTGCCTGTGATTCCCAGAGCCACCTTGTTCTTCATTTCAACCGTTTACTCCAGCCATCTGAAAACTCTGGAGACCCTCTATGCAGTGCTTCTCAGCCTTCCTCATGCTGCAATCCTTTTACACCGTTCCTTGTGTTGACCCCAGCCATACCTTTTTATTTAATTTTTTTTTTCGAGACAGTAGCTCTGGCTGTTCTGGAACTCACTCTGTAAACCAGACTAGCCTCGAACTCACAGAGATTCATCTGCCTCTGCCTCCCTGAGTGCTGGGATTAAAGGCAAGTGCCACTACTGCCCGGCTAATTTTTATTGCTACTTCATAACTGTAATTTTGCTACTCTTATGAACCACAATGTAAATATCTGTGTTTTCCAGTGGTCTTAGGTGGCCCCGTGAAAGGGTTGCTCCAACCCTGAAGAGGTCGTGACCCACAGGTTGAGAACTTCTGCTCTAATACACTCATTCCAAGAAGCCCCGCTCCCAGAAGCTCCCTACGGCATGGGAATTTTTATATCCCATCCCTTGGGTTCATCGCAGCTCTGGCTCTGCATCTTTAAGAGCGTGGCTGATAAATAAGATGGCAGTTTGGTGTTATAGTTCTCTTTTTCTTGTGATTGTTGATCGGACAATCCATTCTCATTACCATGTCCCTGTAGCTAATCCTCAAGGCAGAGAGCTGCATTCCCGAGCCGGAGGCCTGATCCATAAAGAAGAGCTCTTTAATGTTGTCATGTAAACCTAATACTCCTCTGCCAAATAATGACTTAGAGGTTATGTGCTAGAACATCTGCTTTTATTTATAACTTGGTTTTTATAATAATAAAAATTATTATCTCTTAGTCGTTAAAATGGAGTTTATTTGTTATGAACACTTGAAAACTACCTTTGTAATTTCCCAAGTTTTCAACTTCCCAAAAGATGCTTAGCACAGGCGCTGTAATTCTCCAATGTCCATGTGTTCATTGTTTCTCGCACTTGGACTTGGCAGCGACTCAGACTCACAAAAACGTCCCACTTCCTTCAGTCTGTCTTTGCAGCCAATCGTGCTTCCCATACTGATTTTGGTCACTGCGGCTTCCATAGGCCATATATAAATCCCCTTCCACTGGGCGCTAACCCTGGCGGCTTCCATAGGCCATATATAAACCCCCTTCCACTGGGCGCTAACCCTGGCGGCTTCCATAGGCCATATATAAATCCCCTTCCACTGGGCGCTAACCCTGGCGGCTTCCATAGGCCATATATAAATCCCCTTCCACTGGGCGCTAACACTGGCGGCTTCCATAGGCCATATATAAATCCCCTTCCACTGGGAGCTAACAAACACTGGCGGCGGGGCGTTGCAGTTCACCAAGTGCTCTGAAACTGGAAAGATGGCTCAGTTGGTAAAGTGCTTGCCTTGCAAGCAGGAAGACCAGAGTTTGCCCTCCACAGCCCAAGCCAAAGAAGAGAATGGGGGGCTGGCATTCCTAATCCCAGTGCTGGGGAAGCAGAGTTAAGTAGTTCCCTGGTACTCACAGCCTGGTTAGCTGAACCCGCTCAACGAGCCCCAGGGCAGTGAGCCATCCTAGCTCAGAAAGAAAAAAAAAAGATATGAGGAAGCCCAAGTTGTCTCTGGCATAAATGGGCACACACATATACCAAGTAATCAGACTTGTTGATGGGCACACACCTCCCCCGCCCCACACACAGACTAATTAGACTTGTTCCAGAGTACTTTGTGCCACTCATTAAGTAAACCATTTACTAAATCAGCTGCGTCCAATGACCTGAGTTAGAGCTAAAGTTCTGGTGTTGAGCAAAAGCCCAGCCGCACCCCTTGCCTCGAAGCAGCTTTCAGTCTGGTGGGAGGGGCCATGTACAAAAAGGCGACAGCTATCTCAGCCCTAACAAGATCTATAAAGGGAACATGGATGGCCCTCTAAGGTGAACCGTTTAACCCCAGAAGCAGTACATTTGTTAGTTTGGGGAACAAGTAATGAGTTTCTATTCCTGTGTTATTTCCAGTAGATTGCTAGTGTCTGTCGGCGCACAGTGTTGGGAATGTTCCTGGGATCATGTTAGAGACCAGAGGGAAAGAATCTCTTGATTAGTGATGCCTCGCATGGACGCAAAAGGGGAGCATGTCAAAATGTGTTCTGTGTACTCATTTGACTAGAGTCCATCTGGACCTTGCGGGCATATGAGAAGAGGGAAGCAGGGCTGTGGCTCCATGGTCATTGAGTGGTCGTCTTCACATTTTTTCCTTCTGCTTTGTACCCCAAATGTGATGTCCCAATGAGGTGACAGTCCATGCAGTTTTATAGTAGCAGAGCAAAGAAAGCTATCGATCAGGACACTTCTCAAGTGTACGGGTGGACGCACGGGGCAGGCCGATCTTAACACGGTGGGGGGAGTCTGTGCAGAGGGACTTGGACACTGTCCGATGACTTCTCAGCCTTTACATTGGTAGAAGCCAGAATCTGTTTGTACCTTCTGAAAGGTGTACTTAGTAATCAAAGGGATGTTGGGTCACACACAGAGGTGAGTAATTCATGGCTCTTTAAGAGACTAGCAACTCAAGACCACAGTTCTGACTAATCACAGTTTTAAACATTCAGTCAGCCTTGGGGCTATTGAACAGGTGTGGCTTTCTCCTGGGCACTTCTGTTCACAGACACCTAGGCCTCTGTGCAGCTGCGGAGCAACAAGGTCAGGTGTGGGATGGGGAGGAGGGTTTCTGGCTCTGACTCGATGGTACTCTAACAGCAGAAGGTCCTCCCTCATCCTCCAGTTCCATTCCTGAGTGCACTTTCTCTGGAGGATTCCCTGGGATTTCGGGGAGGCTAGAGCCAGTGGAGTCTAGAATAGGATGCCCACTCATTTGCAAATTGGCAAACAGCCTCCCACAAAGTGGAAGAAGGTTTGATTCAGACCTTACAAGGAACAACAGGGTCCATTTAACAAACCCAATATTTAATGAACTCAAAACAGTGTTCTATAAAAAATAATCCAACCTAATAAAGCAGTGTTTAAATGCCAGTGCACACTTATTAGTCTTGGCTTGCAAGCCCCCTCTCTACCTCAGCAGCTCCTTGCTTCTGGATCCTTGCATCTGATTTCATTTCAAAATGTTGATTGGTAAGGCATGCCTTTTGTGCCTGGGCTGGCTCTCCCAAATCACTCAGGACCTCCAGACAGAAAAGGTACCCTTTGTTGCCTAGCAATTCATAAAACAAAGATGCAGGAAAGATGAGCTCATCGTTCGGGTGAGTCTTCCATAAAACTCTCTTTGATGGACTCTTTCAAAATCCTAGGACTGGTAAAACATTCCAACCCATTTTCCCGTTTGAAGAATCGGCAACGGTCTGAGCCAGAGGTCTTCTTTTGGATTCCATCTGCAGGGGGCCCCCTCTCACTCCAAGGGCATCTGGGGTGGAGGAGTGCTGAAAACCGGGGGGGAGGGTTGAGTGGGACCTGAGAGTGGATGGTAATTACCACAGAAAATAGATGCCTCCTGCCTTTTAGCAAGACCAGTATCAAATACTGTTTGGCCCAAGCTCATTTGGTCCCCTTCTGTCTCTTATGCAAATTAAACATCTAGAGACCAACCTGCCACAAAAGTGGAATCACTGCCCCACCCCACCCACTCCTCTGCCCCTTGAAAGCAGTATCGTGTACCTGATTGTTAGCTGATTCTCTGAAATCATGGGAGAGATCTCTTTCTCTGTCCTCAAATTTTATCCTGATGAGACCTTTCTAGAAATCAAAAGCACCTGCTCTTTTGTGAGGGTGGGCTTCCAAAGAGACGACTGTTACCATAGAAACACTCGGGGTTCATCCGGGAACACTGGGGACATGCTGTCCCAGCCTGCGGATACCATCCTTGACTGCTCATGCTTACAGCAGGTCATCTTTACCGCCGAGTCCATGTCACATGCCATGCTAAGCAGTTTATATGGACTGGGGTTTTTTGTTTGTTTGTTTGTTTGTTTTACGTACTTGGATCAGCGATGGGAGATGAGAAGCCTGATTTTACAGATTTGAAGCCAAAGGCTTAAAGAGGTCAAATTGTTTGCCCAAGATCACTTCATTGGAAATCTGACAGAGCCGTAAGGTTTAATTCCAGAGCCGCTACTCATGGTGGCCTGTGATACACCTGGTATCAATAAAACTAATGTCTTCCCCATACTGGGACCCACTCTGAGCAGACTTCACATTTCCCAAATAGGTACTTAACACAGGCACAGAAGGCTCTCTGGGTGCTTTGACTTCAATGAGTATATGTCTATACATGTAACATAAATATTAGAATTACTCATTTAATGTTCTGAATAATACTGTATTACAGACATTAGTATTCCCCTCCAAAAGAGAAAGAAATTTAGACTCAGAATCTAGCACCTGCCCAATAATAAACATGCAGACAATGAATGGTCAAAGTGGTCTTTGGGCTCCAGGCAGCTGTCTATGGCTCAGCCTTACCCTATTGCCTTGCAGCATCTTCTCAGGCTCCATCCTACCTTTCCACTAGAGACAGGGAAACAGCGTTTCCACCTCCACCCTCTCTGTGGGTGACCTCATGCCTAGCTGTCTCCAGATTCTGGAGCTACTACTGACCTGGCTGGGTCAAAGCTGGCTCTTGAAGATAACAGCATCCTCTTGCAATGGAGACAAGCGTCCCAGCACAAGTAGAAGGATGTGATTGAACTGTTAGCGATGGATAATTATCCAAACCAATTATTCTGTGCCTTGGTTTTCCTAAGGTTCCTCATCGAGCACTGGGGAGCTCTTTCTGTCTTCCCTCCCTATACTCCAAGCACACACTCACCTTGCTCTCTGCACGCCTCTCTCCACTAGTTCCTAGAGAGGGAAGGAAGAAACTTCTAAGCTACCCGAGATAGCCAGGGCCAAGTACAGAGGCTGGCAATTTACCATATGGGCAACAATGGTGTTTAATAAAAAGGAGCTAAGAAGAAACATAGAGAAACGATGCTAAGCCCTGGGGGAAAACAACTCAAAATCCACACATGTGAAATCCGTCATCCAGCAGCTTCATTTTGCTCAGAAGTGAGCATTGGCATGCGCAGGCCAATGCTGCTGTTTCCAGGCAGCACTGAAATCCATCCCAGTGTTAAAACAGTTTAACTCACCCCTCTCTCTTCCACCCATTGGGCTCATGCCTATGAGCTTCATTGCTTGTGTGTTGTTAATACAGACATGCCTTCTGTTGCAGGAACCTGAAGTCTACAAGGAGACAACGCACAGCCGTTTTAAGAGAAAGCGGCACAACTCGGGAAACGCACATGTTGTCAGAAGCTAGGAGTTTGCTTTTCACATGAACTTGTGTGTCTCCTGCCTGGTCCTTTGGCAAGAGCCTTCATCTCATGGCTCCGCTCCTGCCCTGGGGTATGAACAGGGTGAGGGCCTCCATTTTGCAGAGAAGGAAGCTGAGTCCCAGGGATTTTTAATGGCTTCCCATGGAGCTCTTTCCATAATCCTTAGCCGCTGTCCTAAGACAACACTACGATATACTTCTACCCAGACTCTTAAGTGCAACCGGATATCATTGAAACATGAAATTGCCTGTACTCCCAGTATGAATGGAACACCGCCAGAGCAGCACCCCTAGTGCTGAGTTAAAGACGGATTTATAGGAGGGTCTTTCAAAATTCCTTTTTCAAGGTGATTGTCCAGGAGACTAATAAAGTTTGGGAGCCTAAAGGCTTTGCAATTTAAAGTTGTATTTCAGGATAAAGCTATAGACATCAAGAAACGGTGGAGAAAAATCACTTTCTCTTAGCATTAACACAACTTATGTTTTGTTTGACTCCAAGATGTAATTATGCCAGACTAGAATCCTTTTAGATTAAAATTTTCATTCTCCTAAGTAAAAATAAGAAAGCAATAAATAGGATGAGAAAAAATGCAAACAAATAAATTTCTACCTGAAACAGTATAGAAAGTGTTTGTCTCCATCAGAGGGTTGTTTATTTGTTTGTTTGTTACTTTGATTTTTTTGCACAAGAAATAAAACTCTAGATTCCCTGGTTGCAGCAGTAAAGGGGGTGGGGTGGGATTTCTACCTCTGCAAAAGAAGAAATGAGATGCAGGAGGTAACTGAGCTGCTATGGGATTATTGTCCCAAGTTCCCCTTTATTCACCCTGCAGTGGATAATGTGTGCTCATTGTGACTTATCTCGAGTTGGTTTCTTTTACACCTCTGGATATATAAGGGGGAAGTAGGACAGGGGCTGGAAATTTGGGGAGCATCCGGAGGCAGCACCGACACTCCAGAGAGAATGAGAAAGGCAGGAACTTGAGCAACCGCCTGTGGCATTAACCTTCCCAGTGGTATGAGCCAGGGACGGCATAAGTGATCTCCCTTGGAAACTCCCCCACAAGATTGAGTGATAATTTGTTCTTACCCTTGACTTTAACTTTCTGTTCATATTTCCGATGCAGAACAATCGAGACCTGCGGCCTGGAGGGAACGTGAGCACTCGGGCAGTTCGTTCGGTCACCTGGCAGAGACCAGCCCCGGAGAAGCAATGGTGGCAAGGGCCTTCATCCTCTTGGCACTCTTTGTAGAAGCCTCAGCAAAATCATGCATTCCAAATAAAGCAGGTACCCCAGTGCCACACTGCTTTCCCAGACAGGGAACCTCTCCTCTCTACCTTACTGTGATGGAGCTCCATGACAGCTTAGTTAGGAAAGTGTAAAACATCACCGGATGGAGGCACAGAAGCCCCCAGTGTCAATCAGACACTTCCCCACAGGAAGTAAAGATGTACTGAGTGAACCAAGTTTTGTTTTACAAATTAGAGGATGTTTCCATCCTCTTTTATGTGATGGGTCCACTTATGTGTTCAACTATTCAGCGCATGCCGTGTGAGCCTTTAAACAATGTTTTGCAACACTGAGCATGAAATGGTGCAGTGGACATTTTAAATTATAAGAAATCTTCTCATTTTCATGGGAATAATATAGCAGTCTGTGATTTCCCAGGTATATTCTGAAGTAAAAGTGTTAGGGCTGGGGCTATGGCTTGGTACTAAAGCTCTTGCCTAGCAAACATGAGGCCCTGTGTTTAATACCCGGTATTGCTGAAAAGAAAGAAAAGAAGGAAGGGAGGAAGGAAGGGAAGGAGGAAGGGAGGGAGGGAGGGAGGAAGGAAGGAGAAAAAAACATTGATCATTGGCTCTAAAATAAAGTGACAGTTTTTAAAAATGGATCCAATTTAGTATTAAATAAATACTAAATAGTGATGTTGTTATATGTGGTATAAATTAGGAAAGAAGCATTTCAGTGGCTGTTTGGGGAAACCCAGCACAGCTGGTGAACAGCGAGAACATGGTTTTAACTGCCTCTGCATGACATTTGCTGACCATGTCTGATTCAAACCATGTGTGTACTCCTCCAGATGTCATCCTTGTGTTTTGTTACCCCAAAACCATCATCGCTAAAATCCCCGAATGTCCCTACGGATGGGAGGTACACCAGCTGGCACTCGGGGGTATGTGTTACAACGGGGTCCATGAAGGGGGCTACTACCAGTTCATCATCCCAGACCTATCACCCAAGAACAGGTCCTACTGCGGAACTCAGTCAGAGGTAAGGCTAAGCCCACCCAAGGCGGAGGGGCTTAAGCGAATTTAATGAGATTCAAGAGCGAGATGTTTGCTGCCTTTCTTAAGAGGATTCACAATGCTCCAAATTCCTTTTAAAAGTCAGTCCTGTTGCTCAAATTCCCTAGGAGGCTGTAGTGGCTAAACTCTTCCCTTGTGCTCCTGTTCGTGCCCACGTACAGATGTGCAGACATAGCATTAATCTTGTGTCCTCTTCTGTCACGCCCTCCTTATCTCTTGAGATGGGTCTCTTGCTGACTCAGTGAGCCTGGCTGGTCAGTAAGACCCCACGAGCTCCCTTCTCCATCCCCAGTTCTGGGATTACAAGCGCGTGTCTGACCGCCCGCCCTCCATGCCCAGTATTTTATAACTGTGTTAGAGAACTGAACTCAGGCCTTTGTGTCTATGCAGCAAGCACTTTACCCACTGAGCCACCTCCACAGCCCTAGATGACTCTTTGAACTTGACTTCTATTCTTCTAACTCACTGGGGCATGTGGAGAGCAACAAAGCTTTGTGATAGAACAAACTACATTTCTCACTTCAATTGGGCACTTTGGTCCCTGAGTTGGATGCCCAGGTCAGTGGGTTATCCATCTGTCTCCGTCCAGCTGAATTGTCCAGACATTCTTGAGAAGGGGCATGTGGAACATGGAAAAAAATAGATGAGACACTGGAGATAGAGTCAGAAGGGCATTCAGGGACTACTGAACCCGCCCCAAGTTTATTTTTCATAGCCCCTTTATACCCCAAGCCAAAGGGGAGGACAAAGAGACTTTTTTAAAAATGGTGATACAAGAAACAAACAAGAGTGATTACTTCCTTAATATTCAAAACATCCAGTAACTACACCTTAGGTCAAACATCCTGTTATCTAGGCAAGACATTCAGCACTTCACCTTGGGCCAAACTTTCTGCTGTTTGACCTTGTAGGAGCAATAATAGGCTCAAACCCTCTGACCTTATGTCAAGATGGAGTGGAGTCACTTCTACGGGCCTCCACAGTCATCCTTGCCCCAGCAATTGGAAGTGGCAGTTAAGTGCACTGGGAAAGCACAAATAGGATCCTAAGCAGGATGAAGCATCCATGGCCGGGGACCATGGAATCACAAGGAACCACAGCCTCTTGATGGGAAAACTGTGAGGCCTCTCCCATAGTATCAGTTCTCAGTCACAGAAGTAACAAGAGCATGGTCCCTGCCACCATGAACCAGAATTCCTCCTGCCTTGACTACCAGAAGGGCATGTGCTTGTACACCTCAGAACGAAAAAGCCAGTTCTTCTTCCTGGAGTGCCGGGAGAATTCAGATGTGATGGGAAGACCCATGAGCAAGGTGAGCACAGCATCACATCCGTGAGTGCATCCAGCACGGCATCACGTCCGTGAGTGCATCCAGCACGGCATCACGTCCGTGAGTGCATCCAGCACGGCATCACGTCCGTGAGTGCATCCAGCACGGCATCACGTCCGTGAGTGCATCCAGCACGGCATCACGTCCGTGAGTGCATCCAGCACGGCATCACGTCCGTGAGTGCATCCAGCACGGCAT